>RPOG01002046.1:0-110545 GCA_008086565.1 Thalassoma bifasciatum | reverse complement strand
ATGTTCCCTGCATAATTCCCTGGCGGGGCTGAGATCTCGTGTTCCTGGCTTTGTTTAGGTTGCAAGCCTGACCTGAAGGCAGTGTGATGCTGTCTGGAAAGGATTTCTTGTGTCTCAGTTCCTCCATGATGCCAGACGTTTCTGCTGTGATACTCTTATTATCCTTTGAATGCATTGAATTCAGATAAAGCATTAGAGTTATGGAATGTAATTATGCACAGTAAGCAGTCTTGTCTTGGAGGAAATCTGTAGTTTTTCAAGTTTAAAATTGCGACGGCAAGACCAGTGGGGAATAAAATAAGTGATAAGGACAGTGGATTCCCTGTTAAGATGTGTCTGCAGCATACTGAGAATGTCGAGATTAAAACGTACTTTGATGAAAAATGGAATTATGAACACAGGCTTGTCCTCACTGAAGGATGCCTGAACAGAAAAAAGGGCTGCCTTCCTGAGCCTTGAAGTAAATCCCTTGACATCTCCTGATGTGATTTTTAATTAATTCTGAAGTTTCTTGCAAAAACACGGAAACTTTCCCCTCTCAGGGAACATCCTTTTGACGTGTGTCGAATGACTTTTAAGGGCATGTCTTGAAGCAGCTGCAAAATGCCACCAAATCAATTTTCCTGCATTGAGGTGGCCGCGCTGAAGGTGAGCGTTTCACTTTTTTTACAGCTCAACAAAAAACAACAACTTCTTGAAGTTATCTGATAAAATAAGAATGTCAGCCAGTAATTTGTATTCCAAATGCCTTCAGTAGCTTCTTCCCTGCCTTGGTTTGGATTCACCCTTTCTCTGGCAGCAAAGCTCCTGCTAATTACAACGTATGTAGTAATTTGGAGAGATAATCTCAAACTTCCATATTTATGAAGGAATTGGCTGAACATCGCCGCCTCAAACACATTTTCAGAATATCAACCAACACTCAATTTACATGAGGTTGGAATATTAAAACGTCCTTGGCAAATCCTGAGCATAATTATAGTTGAGCTCTTCATTCACTGGAAGACAACTTGTGTCTTGTTGACATGAAAACGGTTCTTCAGAGTTGTTTTCTGCCTTCAGGAATGTCATGAAGCCAGAGTGACGTTCCCGGTTTGTTGTGTTAAGAAGTGAAATCACTGAATTGCCTCTCAATAAGTGATTAAAGAAACAGAGCCCTCACACAGGCAGCAAAGTAAACAACTTGAAGCAAAGTGAAAGAACGCTAATGTCACTAAAAGCTAGGAAAAGCAAAGTCCTATACTTTAAAACAGCTTTCTCTATTTTGTTTCATTGTTAGTCAGAAAAACTAGCATACAGCAGTTCAAACAAACTCCAAAACCAAATTGTGCATATCTTGCAATGTCCAACTATGGTGCCCCCTAGTGGTCAACCAGAAAATAAAGACAATATATATTTTTTTTTTTTGTGTGCAAATTTTGTTTCTTTTATTAAAGTTATTTTCACAGCATTTCTCAATAGGCTGGACATTGATGGATAGTTTCGTGAATCCAAGTCACCTGTTCTAGTACAAACATCAGAGGGCGCAAAACCTAAGCTAGTCCATACTCATGTATTCTCTCTTATTTTTTATTGGGGAAAAAAATATGTCATTGTGGCTAACTATCTAGCTAAACCTTGCAAGCAAGTTAGCCCGGCTCGTTGCAGAGGTTTGAAGTAGCTAGCCTTGACTGATTTCCGGTCAAGGTTTGACCTTTTTTTATGCTACATGTTTAAGTCTCGACAAATATTGGTTAACATAGAAGTTCGGGGAACGGTTCGAGCATCATGGTCAAATCTGGTGCCACATCTTCAACGGTCTTCAAAGCAGGTGAGACTTGGGTTACAATCTAACCCAACAAACTGCCAAGTCCAACAAATGACTTTAGAGAAAAGTGTCAGTTTTTAAAATTACCATTCAGACTAGAATTTTAGCAATTTTCAGAGCACTCATAATTTTTCACCTCTTGTAAGGTAAAAAGCAGATGGACTCTTGTGTACGTTAATGTGTATTGAAGTATCATAAGCTGCAACGCTTGTGAAAGTAAAGTTTGCTGTTTGAATGCTAAGAGCAGGATGCTAGTTTAGCTCAGTGATTAGCTAAACTACAGCTGGTCTGAGGTTAATTCACAAACCTTGGTCTTTTTATGCATGTCAGTCCAATTTTCCCATCTCTCAATCAAAGTCATATAAAAAGAGCTAACTAAATATTAGCTGTCACACCCTTGTTAAAGATTAAAAAGGGAATAAAGGATCAACTTGTCAATTTGGGGAAACAACCTGAATGTTTATATGATGTGACTTGTAAAACATTTCCTAAAGTAACTGGATGTAACAGGTAGCATAGCTGCTAGCAACATTTAGCTTGACAACAATCCCATGGTTTGTTTACATTTGACCATGAAACATTGACCCAATTTCCAGCTGTGAAAGTCTGATTGTTGAAAATAGAATGCTGTGTTAGACAAGTCAAGCAAAGCTAATCAGGTGCAATGAGAGATATACCTTTGTATGTAATCATCAGCGAATAATCAAAAGTGCATGTTCCTCAGAATGTCATGTATAAATTTCCATCTTGAAGCACAAAAAGCACAGCTACATCATCTCTGCCAAAGTCAGACCAAGAGCAAGCAGCAGAAATGTGAATCCGTCTTATAAATAGCTCTATTTCCTTGCTAATAAAATATGAAACTGCAATATGAATATGATAATACGTCAGAGAAAAAAGGCACATTCAGACTGTCGGAGTCACAGAGGACGATTTTCATTCTGCCTTTTGAATTTTTTCATGAACAACCCTTCATGTTATACCCCTGTCACCTCTCTGGTCTGCTTTTATTCCACTTGGCGGTTTTTCTAAAAGATTGTGGACACGTTTGAAAATTATGGCACCTTTTTTTTACTCTTTCATATCTCTCAAACATTTTGTAGTTGAAAGACTGATTGATTAATAGTGGATTTTGCATTTAAAAGTAAAGCAGTGTGATCAAAATCTCTCACCAAACAAACAGCGCTGGGTCCTGCTCCAACAGGCAGTGTTGATGTCGCACGTGCTTATCATTTACTTATCATTTTTATGTAAATTTGGCAGCAGCAGCAGCAGTGAGGCAGACTTTTAAACAAAGCTTGTAGGCGACATTTACATGTGTTACAATGGCTGTGAGATTTACACAGTCTGCAGGAGGTGAGTGAAACCAACCGTCCAGCAGGCTGACAGCCAGCTCAACCCCAGACAAGGAAAAAATCACATCATGGCCTGCTTGGATTGATTAGCTTCAGGCTCCTGCCTCTTGATTGGCAGCTTCAATTCTGCTCCACTCAGCAGGGTAACATGGTATCGAGTGTCAAAGTGCTGCACTGATTGAGCTCCACAGACCACACTGAGGACAGGGGGGAAAGTTGGACTGAGTTTTGAAATTCATGCTGGCAGGTTGGGTATTGGTATAAGCATTTCCATATTATCACTGCTGCAGCTAATATTGAGGACATGCAGGTCGTGTCCTGAGAATTTCATGAAAGAAGTTGTTTGAGGTCTTTTTGCAGCCTTGAGGAAATTCACAAGCTAATGATAAAAACATAAAGCTTCCTGAATATTTTGAGACTGTTACTCTCAATGAATGTAACTCTTGTTAAAGAGCTTTATGGTTTTTGAAATAGAGTAATGGATGGATGAGTTTGTTGAGTGATGCAGTTAAGCCTCAGAACACTCTTTCGTTATGATTTTAGAGGAAAACCCAAAATGAAGTAAAAAAAGAAAACAACAACAAAATCTGCATCCACCGAAGACAAGAAGGACTATACATTAGATACTAATGAAATTTTGATTACATAATCTGCAGTCTTCAAAGAAATCACTTTTATAGAGCTGCTTTTACAAAAACAATCCTGTTTGGATCAAAAACAAACAGAAAAAAATGTTTGTGGCTTTGGCATTCCACAAAAGCAGATGAAAAAGGCTCTCAGGAAAGAGTCAATCTGCCACATATAAAATATCACCAAACTGTCAGCCACATGGTAATGATAGTAACCTTAAATATAAGAAACTTAAAAGACTGTGCTCTTCTCACTCTAACAGGCTTTGGCATTCCACATAGGCACATGGAGCTCCAAAAACAACCAACCATTATATAAATAATGAAACCATGAGCCACATGGTAATAAAAGTGACGTCAAATGTTTCAAGGAAACAAAGCTACCAGATTAGAGTCATACGGTAAAATCTAATATATTAAGAAGTTGCTTGGCCAGATGCTAATGAAAGTGACCTCAAATGCTCACACTGAAAATGCTGTGGTCCCCCTACCTTTACCACAGGCTTTGACAGTCTGCATGAGCTCTTAAAGGGGCAGGGAGCATCTGAAACAGAGCTATAACACAAAATGTAACACATCACAAAATTGTGAGCCAGATATTCACAACAGTGAACTAAAATCCTCAAACTGGTCACTTCCAACCACAACCTCTGGCTTATGCATTCCACTTGGGTACAAGGAAGGATGGGGAAGGTCCTAAAACAGGGCGATATACCGTGAAGAATATAACATATCACAAGTTTGTCTGCCAGATGCTTATTCTCTCAAAGGATAGAAACTGGGGAAAAAACTGTGTTCTCCAACAATATGTTAAAAAATCAACCTCAAATACTTAAAACGAAGATGCTTTGCTCTTCCCACCTTAACCACAGGCTTTAGTATTCCACATAGGCTTGTGGAACGGCAGGGAGCTCCTTGAACAGAGCCTTTACACCTTATTCCTAACCCTGATGAAAGTGACTTTAAATGCTCAAACAGAAAAGCTACAGTGATACAGCTAATGATAATTGATATCCATTTTTAATGAGTGTGCCAGCATGCTAGCACCTGCTAATTAACACAAATTACAGCAGAGTTTGATGCGTATACCATTAGTTTTATGGATATTTCATTATGCGTTTCAGAACTGGATTAGTGGAATAATGACAAATTGTGGATCTAGATGTTGTTTATAGATCAATCATGCAATTATACTATATTAATGTTTGTTTTTGCATGGTAATGCGTCCAATAACTGGTGAGCTATTTCCCTCAAAATCCCGAAGTGTTACTGTCACGGTGATGCCAGAGAAAACAGTTACACTCACCCTCACTGTTTATAGAGTGTGATGGCTTAACAGCTTTATAGCCTCCGCAGAGTAGTTAACAATATCAATATTGTCTTAAAACTGCGCTAAGTGAGAGTTATTTGCATCTCCATGAGTATCGATCCCATTTAACATCAATTAACACTTTGTGTTGTGTTCTGCAGCAAAATTCTCTTTGCATGCTTACAGCAGCATATCTGTTGTCTTTGTGTATTCATTAGGCAGCTCCGGACCACAGAGGTCACAGCTCCTGTTTGATAAGCTTGTCCTTCTGCCCTCTGCACAGCTGATTTGATTAATCGACATCAATTAGAGCAGCTTAGGGGAGCACATAGGGCGGGCAGGGTAAAGCTCTCTTCGCTGTATATCTGGTCGTATAAAAAGACTCTCCTGTTGTGCATAAATCTCCTCCCTTAACCGCATCAGGTGGCACAAAAACACGACGGTTCACATATTACGAATTTCCGACTTATGATGATTCTTGTCTTAAGGCGGTGTAATTTATTCCACCAAGAAATGACTTCCAGCCAAAGATCAGGCGAAGAAAACACGCTTTTCTTGTTTCAGCAATTTCACATTCTTGGATAAATGGCACCGGCAGAAAGCATTTGCATGGTTAGGCAGAGCGAGCCCATTTATCTTAATCAGGACTAATATCGCCATCAGGGAGATAGAGGGGCTGAGCTATCTATCACATTCCTCCACAGTTTTCTTGGGGGCAAAAAATTACCTTCGATCAATCTCCAGAAGCAGATAAGTCCACCGCAGAGACCTGGAGCTTCATTACTTCAAAAGTAGGAGGGTATTTTTTTTTTAGAGGGGGAGCTGCCAGGTCAAATTCCATCTGGGAAGAGCTATTAGCTACTGGAGACCACACAGTCTGCAGTGAATCAAAATGATCGCTCATGGTAATGTTTCCCAAAACATCAGGTTTTATTCCGCAGGTTGCACTCCTAACCTTCCACTATCGATTTCAAATACCAGGAGATGCTGCACAGCTGAGTCTTACCTTTTATTGATGTTAGCATTACACCATATCATCCCATGATGATCTAAAGATAGTCCATTTTCTATTCGGCAGGTATCAGAATGCTGTAAATAAGCTGCTGAGTGCAGTGTGCTGAAGCTAACACATCTCAACCACAAAGATGTTTTGAGTAGCAGTTCAACCACAGCACTTCTAGACCATAAAGCACCCCAAATTACCCACCACTTCCAAGTCTTACATGAGTCAACAAAGAAGAGTGTAATGTCGCACTTTAAAGAGGGGGTATGCAATTTTCCATATTTTGAATTTGAATTTCTTTAAGCAATGATACTTGATGTCAATTTTAAATGCATGCAAGTTTTCAAGCTGCAACATATGCATGTCAGGTAGAAATTCCTGGATTTGTCAGTAAACAGATCTAACCATGGCAACTTCACAAGACTGAAATGATGACATCATCACATAAGGATCTTTTAACTGGTTCATGGCTTCACTGGGCCTAAAACAACAAGATCTGCTTGTATCCCTGCCTCCACAGGCCCCTGGCGAATTAGAGAGGAGGAGTTTGTGGAGTGAGGACCTTAAAGAGACAGTAGCTAAAATGAAAAATTTGAGTCAGAGGTTGAAATAAGGGTATTCTAAAACACTAGAGCAGGAAAAATTATGTTGAGCACCAAAGGGGACCTTATAAAGCCATAAAAGTAAAATAAAAAAAATCAATATACCCCCTCTTTAAGTTAGAATTCTAAACTGAAAATGAAAATGAAAGTAGACCTTGTGAGGTTGATGATTGAATTGTGTACCTATGGTAATGTCAATGAATTGTTATATTTCTTGTAATAAAGGTATTAAAAAGTCCAAAAAAGGTCATAATCATAAAGTTGGAACACAAATTTTTATAGGCAGCAGAAAATCACATAAACGCTCAATGGGTAAACCAGAAAAATAAAGGTCAAATATTGAAAAAAGATCTGTAATTGCATTATTTTAACTGAGATACATGGAAAAATAAAAAGCATTGAATCAATTTTTCAAAATATTTTATGTACTAATGTATTTACAGGTTAAAGAAGGTCTATCAGTGAAATATAGCCCGATTTTAAACTTCAGAAGGTGAATATAAATGTGATATAAAACTTGTGGTGCCGTTAAAGTCTCTTATTAAAGGGAGGATTATATTATAAGTAATTAAATCATCCATTTTATAAGTGATGATCTTCTGACAGTAGCTATAAAACCATCACCACAGAGGATATGAATTTTCTGTCACGAGTAAGTGCCAGGTGTCTGTGCCCTTTACGCTCTCCTGGATGAGAATTTCCAAAAATGGTGTGTAAACAAACCTGGGGACACATTTCTCCATCAATCAGGGTTAGAAATGTGGCCGAGTGGACGTCACATGTCAAGCCAGTGACGCCCCACTGTCCAGGAAAAGTGGAGGAGCCGCTGCGTCCAAAGACGGCTGCTCAACCTTGTTCTTGACACGGCAGAGTGGCTCAGCAAACTCATGCCACAGCACTCACCCATCTCTCTCCAGATCCTCTCATCCCTCGTCACAATCAATCCACGGCAGACCGACCGTAATCCTATTTGTTCAAATAAATAATGAAATAGCTGCAGCCTCACACGGAGGCACACAGAGGGTGGTAATTGCTGCGTTTCAGGCTGGATCAGATGGGCTCTGTGGGAGGCTGGCTCGCCTCCACTGTGACCTTGTGTGTGTGTTTGTAATTTTCCACAAGCTTAGAGGATACGAAGCGAGCGGGGGCCCGCAGCAAGTGCACGGGAATCCCAGCACCTGGGGAGTGAGCCAAGGCCAGTCGAGTGAATGGAGCCTTTCCCACGACAGAGAAACTAAAAAAAAAAACTACAGACTCTGAGGAGGGGAAGATGACATGACAGCCATTAGGAAAGTGCAAGGCTGTAGAGCGAGTGTTATGTCCTTTTGCTGTGCTCCGATGCACTGTAATATGTCTTGTTCAATTTGTTTACGTGTGATGCCTCAGTGCCTTACAAGGACTTCTGTGGAGGGGAGAAAAAACCCAAAGCTCTATCCTCCAATTGAACTTGGGCTTCACTCTCCTGCAGATTAACCTGTAATACCAGACCTGAGAGTTTTAAAATTAATGTTTATCCCTCACTGCCAGGCTGTGTTCACACTCATAATCCCATTATCCCTAACAAAATATTCCATTATCTGGAATATTTCCAATGTCGTCCTGACCAGTCAAGCTCTGGGTCACGCTCCACACACTGCAGCAGCAACAGCAGCAGCAATCTGTGCTGTTTGGCATTGGCCGCGACATCTATTTGCAAGGTGACATATTGCGCAGAGGTAAGTTTTCCCAGTTGGTCCAAATGGACGGTCATTGGGTGAAGTTATGGCCCGTTGTTGTCAGTAAGGTGTGATTGCACTGACTCTTATGGGCCATCTCTCTATATTGTTCAGATGTTAAGCAGAGTCAGGGAGAGGTCAAGCCCGGAAAATGTTTCTACAGAATGAATATGACTGATATATAGCAATAGCTTACCTCAATGGACACTTCAGCCTTCCAGTCCTTTAAAATGAGATGTCTGCAGAAGAATGAGGGCACTGTAGAAGGATAGAGCCTGGATGTTTACTGTACGTGCCCACAGAGTTGTAAAACAGGCAAGATCAAGCCTTAAAAAACGGAATCTTGGAATAATTATTTAACATGAACACAAACTTTAGCTCCAAATGAGTGCCCTGAAGTTTGAAAAATACTTCATTGACACAAATCAATTAAAGTAATATGTAAGAATATGTGTTAGCTGAGAGGAACAAACTCTGGTGTCCTGTAGTCCAGGCACAACTCAGTCATACTTGCGGCCTGATTTATTAAGATCCCAAATACTCTGCGCTAAATTGCATGTGCAAACAAAAAAATTGCATGTCCTAATAGTGAGCATGTTGCAAGTGATCTACTAAGATAGCGTGCGCAGTTGATAGCAGGTGCAGACCGCCCTATTAAAATGAGAATTTAGCGTGTGCTACCGTCTGTCTCCTTAGAGAGTTTTAGAGAGCAGAGTGGTTGTAAAAGAAAAACAACGTTTTCCTCCTCCACCTAGATCCTCCAGATCTAGGTGGAGGAAATTGAAAAATAGAGACACAGTCAATATCATACATGGATGAACCTTCTCGTGCACACCAGATATCAGCTGCACAACACATCAGCTTTGCACACGCTGTCAAGTTTGCGCGTGTTTTTGTCCACGCAAATCATTACTTGGCTAATCGTTGTCCCCTGTTCCAATACCAAGCTGACCTAGCCAGCTTCTGGTACTCACTACAAGTTCACCTGGGTTGTTTTTGACTAGTTATGAAAATGACTGAAATGAACAGCGGTGCATTTAAAGCATATAGGGTAAACTTTGAGCTAAAGCTAGTAGCTCTCCTGATATAAATCTAACTTGGGGAAACAGCTTACCTGGTCTCCAAGTAACATCCTATTGAAATGATCAAAATCTACAATTAATGTCCTACAGCTCTGAACTTCAGAGAGACTTCTCAACCAAAGTTTATCCTCTTTTTGTGACCTGTATTTTTAGATAACATATTGAAAAGGTACAACATGAGTCACATGTAACAACACAATTCATTCACTGACTCATTTTGTCTTTATTGGGTGGTAAGGCTGAGGTGAGAGAAAATGAAGGGAGTAGAGTGTTGAGAAAGAAATAAAACAAAGGGTCCATGCCAGGAGCTGAACCAGCGACTAAAACTTCAGCTTCTAAAATCGCTAGGCTAATGGACCCCAACTGTTTGGTTTTTATTACAAATGGTAGTAGCTCTAGTTTCAGGATAAGGCTGCTAATTCACAGATTGGGTAATTGATTGTTCAACACCTTCAGTGAATACAAAAAAGGTGAGATTGAATTCAAAAATCTAAAAAAGTCGCATGCTGATGAGTCAATCAGGGGTCAAAAGATTTGCAAATCTAAATGAGCATAAATCCACCATTCAAAAGCTGGCGATCAAAAACACTTTTCACTCAGATGGAGGTTGAATGAGTTCAACACTGTCCTTTCATTTCTCTGAACAAAGCCCTTGGATCTGGCTCAATGGCGGCTGGCAACACCAAAGGTCAGTGAGCCATACAAACCAAACAGAAGTCAGAAATATGAGAGCATAGGCCGATTATTGTTTATGTTCCAGACTCTGGTTGTCACAGAGTTTCAAGCCTTTCTGTTTGTGACTCACACATCATGTTTCTTTTTAGGTTGGAGGTATTTGTCTAAGAGTTCCTGGATGAAAGCAAAAAGTGGCTGAAGGCATAACCCTGAAATATAATGCCAAGAGATGGAGCCATGTAAGGTGAAGCTTTGCCACCTTTTCAAGAGAACATTTGTGAGAGAAATAATTTCTAGAAATTGCTTGTTGTGATGTATTTGCCAGGGGCACTCTACTCCTAAGAGACCATGTTACAGAGCAGCAATTTTGTGTCATGGTTTTATTACATTTCTAATTCCATCGTCAGCCAGGAAAGTGCTGTGCAATGTGGAGATAAAAGAAAGGCTTGGCCAAGGATAAAACCGCAATTTTGGTTCTGTTAAGGCCACTCTTTTAGCTGCTGACTTGAAAATCAATAAGCAACCAGCAGAACGCTTCGTCTTGTCACAAAGAATAGTCTTGGCTCTACAATCCAAGCATTCCCCAATCCCTGTAGATCCAAACCTGTAATCTTTGATTCATCGCTGCTTTTTACTTCTCATTCCTTGTCAAAGCTTGGCTTTCCGTTATCATCCATCATTCATTGCCTCACCACTGTCTCCCTGGTATTCTCAGGCCTCAGACCTCAGCCAACCCCACAGCCAGAAAAGCAAAGCTCAATGCAAATCCGTGTGATAGACAGAGAAGTAAATGTATCCTGTCATGATTTCTCCCTTCAGTATTGTCTAAAATTTGGTTCTGCTAAAGAAACGGAAAATTCTTTGACTGTAAAGGTTATATGGCGCCTGCTACAAGTGATTGTTGTCCAAAAAGAAGTTGTCTTTAAATAGCAGCGTGAGAAATTTCATCCAGTGTCATCATCCCGGGCCATTAGTGAGGCTATTTGATCAGAGCTGAAGTACAGCGCAGACATGGATGCTGGCCAAACTGCAAATCACAGTCACACCGCTGAATGGATGAAAGAGATGTGCAGACACATGTTCAACAAAGTGTCCAAGGCTAAACCGCAGCTCTGTGGCCTAGAAAAGACTCTGTGTGGTTTATTTAACCATGCAGTGCTTGGAGAAGTTCATGGTTCAGTGACTGGCAATGACCTGAGAGCTGCCGAGCCGGCTGAATGTGCAGGACCGTGTGCACTCTGCAGGGCAGGAGATAAGCATCCAGGCTGTATTCTGTTGACAGGAAGTGGTGATGGGTGGAGATAAGTTAGCCAGAAATGTTTGGATTTGGTGCTTTGTGATCATTGTGTATATCCATGAGAACAAAATTTCATTAATGCACACAATGATTTGTCACTATCTACAGGAGGGGTATCCAGAGGGCATTTTTGTTGACTGGAAGGGCATCCAGTGGGCATTTGTGTAAATTATATGCACTAGCAGGGTATTAATACCGCACTTAGTTTGCATTCTTTTTACAGGAAGGGGATCCAGAAGGCACTCAGATTGCTTTTTTTCCCACTTTGAGGGTATCAAGAGGGCATTTTATTAATATTTTATTGACTGAAAGAGCATTCAAGGAGCACTTTGTTCATATTTTATGTAAAGCAGGGGTACGATTTTAATTTTACTCCACAGGTATGGTATCCAGGGAGCATTTTGATCACATATCTATTGGAGGGATATTCAGATGACATCTTTATAATGCTATACCCACTGGAAGAACATCCAGAGGATACTTTGATTACATTTTCTCCACCATAAGTGTATCCAGAAGAAGCTTTGATTTCATCTAATCAAATGGCAGGGTATTCAGTGGGCACTTTGTTTATCTTTTATGCACTGGAAGGGTTTCCAGAGGGGAAATATTAGTTTTAATTCACAGTAAGGGTATACAGGGAGCACTTTGATTACACTATATCCACTGGAACAGGGTTTTGGAGGAATTTTTAGTACATTTCTAGACATTGAAAGGACATCCAGGGGGTATATTTGACATTTTAACAGATGGAAGGGCATTTATGGAATGCTCTACATAGAATTTTTCCACTGGAAGGGCAGCCAGAGGGCACTGTGTTTATATTTTATTCCCTTTAAGTGTATTATAGGACTCTTTTTTGACATATCACACACTGGAAGGGCATCCAGAGGGCTTTGAGTTTACATTTTATTCAATGGAAAGGCATTTAGGTTGGATCTATCAAAGTTAACGTTCATCTTTCTTCACTAACATTTATGACTATCTGTGAAGTACCACAAAATGCCAGTAGCTGTTTCCTCATAGGTTACAAACATACTGCTTTACCATTAAATATGTCTGGATTTTCTTCAGAATTTTATACTTTGATATTGTCCCAGTTGTTGATTGGCTGAGATGTGATAAATACGTTACAATTTTTCATATTTTCACAACCTAAAAATCTTGAAAACTGGCACACAGCAGGAAAATAAAACCATTTGAAAACATGCCATCACCGAGGAATATGGTCAATATTCACTCTGCATGTGCCACGTAGAGCTTTATCATTTCATTTTGTGTGAATTATGGTTTTCCAAGAAACATATCTTTCTATCTCGAGCGTCCCCAAAGCTGCTACACAGAACCTCGTCTCCAGACTGTTGTCAATCCAGCTGAGCTCTGCGAGCGCCCGCTGAGAGTCACACTCATTTCAATATTTATTGAAATGTTATCAAAACCACTCAGGGCGACTCCCGGCAATCAATGCTGTTTAGGCTCAGCGCTGCCGAGGCTGGTCTCCTCGCTCCCACTGTTATTGTTTGCCTTCATGCCATTCACCCTCATCCCTCTGAAGAGACGACGGGGGAGTCACACCTCCGTAATTCTGGCCTCGGAGGAGGGGATCAGCGTAGATTGGATATTGACTGACAACAATGTGTTTTAATTGACTGGGGGTGTATTTTGGTCATGGGAGAGAAGTGTAGGAACATGCTAGAGGGTTACACAGGAGGCTTCTTGTCTTTTATATTTTCAACAGTTATTTCACAGTATTGTGTACGTATTCTTGTTCCAGCAGCAATTTGAATGATCACTGCTCCTGCCAAAGCGCGTAACCTCCTGACAGATTTGAACAAACTGTAACACTGATAGCAGTAAAGAGATACAGGATAATAAATGATGAATGAAACGGCAATCCCCTGAGTGACTGTATTCATGTGAAGAGGAAACTAGAGCACTTAGTCCCCATGCTGCAACGTCAGCACAGAGATAGAGATAGAAGTTTGTCACTTCATGTTCTCGGGAGCCAAAATATCCACGTCTCTCGCTGCACTTGTAAAGGGCAAGAAGGAGGAATGATTTTTTTTTCCCTCTTGGGCTTACGTGGACGGAGAAGGAGTGAATAAAAGAATCATGGGGTAAACAAACAGCGCTCTCAAACCTGGAGGGGTCACGTCATCGGTGCATCGTCAGCGGATGTCTCAGGTTTGAAACGCTCATGACGCATTTGGAACTCATTCATACATCTTAGTAACATGCTCACATACACCCACTGAGTTGCTAGACATTGATTTATTCAGAAAGTGTCAATACTGAAGTTGCTGAAAAAATGAAACCCAAATAAAAAGTGTACCCTGATGAGACTTGCATAACCATTTCATTTAGATGTCACATTATTCTGAGATATATTTATCCTGCTTAAATCACCTCCTGAAACTGTGGCAGCCTTGCTGTGCAACTTAAAGCTCCTGTGAAGATTTTTAAGTGAGTTATGAAACTCTCTGTAAATTATTTCTTAAGTCCTTTTATAACGCACAAAGCAAACAAAACCTACATGGAGAAGATCGATTGCTTCTGTACAGTTGTTTTGATGTTTCAAATTGCCAACGCAGGGCAGGTGTCAACAGCACACAACTTCATTCATTTTCTCTATTAACCCTTTAAAGCTGACGCCGTCGTATTTGATATGTGAGTTTCAAAAACCTTGTGTACTCTGCCTCCTTGAGAATTATCATATTACCACAGACAGCTGGAATTGCATTTTGTCCCCTTTCAAAATGGCTGCTCTCAAGAAATAAACCATACACTATAATTCAGGAAAAACGTTGCTAATTTTCAAGAAGTTGCAGTGAGACTACCATCTTAAATGTCGCTATTTAAGATATGTTGTTTTTTGCATTGTTAGAAGGCATATAAGCTAAAAACTGTACTAAAAGTTGCCCAAACCACACAATTTATCAAATGCGATACAAAAAATACATCATCAACGAAACTTTTTTTTTTTTCTGTATTTTGTGAAAATGTGTAGTTAAAAACCTCAGTTCCAAAAACTTAGAACTTTGTGACTATTTTTATGGGTCAGGCCTATCAAGGTTAGGGACACTTAATGAACTGCTTTAGCTATTGAAAATAAAGGATATGGTCTCTAAATAATCAAAAATTAGTTCAGGGATGTAGACTTTAAAGAGGGGTACTGTGTTTTTCTTAAGGGTTTATAATGTCTCTGTGTTAGCTTTACATATAACAAAAAAATATGTTTTAGAAAATCCTTATTTCAGTCACTCTTTGAAGCGCTCCTTTTGGCTTCTGTCTCTTTAAGACTTCCCACTCCGTAAACCCCTTCCCCTCTAATTGGCCAGCTTGTTGGGAAGACTTTGGTGTTTGAGGCCCACTCCTCTAAGACACTGAAGAAGTGGTTCTCATGCTTAGTTTTAACACCCAGTGCTGTTACTTTATACCTATATTTAAAATACATGAAAGCAGAATACCCCCTCTTTAATATCAACACAACTTCCCATGTGATTCAAGCTTCTGGTATCATGTTTAAGGCGAATCCCAACCTTTTTTTTCAATGGCGTAGGTAGGCAAGGAATCTATGATAAGACCTTGGTGTTTGAAGCTTTTTCCCCCATGTGATGACATCACCGTCATCAAAAAGAAATGCTTTTGCTTCTTGCTTTTATCCGATAAAACTGAATCAGTTTCAAACATGGGGAGAAGGTCTTCAATCTGGGTGGATGGATTCAATTTGCATGAAGGTTGACAGAATAAAGACCTTTTACAACTGTAACCAGCGAACAGAAAACACTCAGGCTGATCTAAATGGGATAAAATCAGAGCCATTAGACCTGAATTACATGCCGTTCACAGGTTAAATTAAAATTGAGAGCTACTAACAATGAAAACTACTTTTTAAATGGGTAATTACAGTATCTTAATAACCTGAAGAGCTGTTACTAAAAATGATGTTGCCATTAAAAGCCTTAAACAGTGAGGTTAGGTATGGATTATATCAAGTGTAAATATATAACCAGGCTATTTCTAACAGTGTTAGAGCAGATCTGTGTTTACTGTTCTTTCAAAGGAAGATTGTTCTCCCTCTTAGCACAAGGTCACACATATCGACTCTGTATTCTTGTATCTGATAATCACACAATACATCTTGTGGCTGCATTGCACTGTGGTCTATCGACGCCACTGTTGGTGGTGAAATTGGTACCTCTGTCTCTGCTATGATGGATTTCCTCCAGTATGATTGCTGAGCATACTGGAGGTGCAAATTGGAAACAAGTCACATCTCCTGTTTCTTTGTGAGAAATGATTCTTTTTATTGCTCATAAGGAATAAACACTGGATGTTTCTTTTACATTTTCAGACCTGTTGTGGGATATTATTTTTATGACTGGATTAGCACTCAGGAGCGGAAATAGGCAACAGGAATACAAAGAAGAAATAAAATAATACGCCAATTGATGCTGAAAAACATCAACAAACTTGTGAGTGAGGAGCCTAAATTGTGCCCATTTAGAGCTGAGTGTACCTGAAGAGAGCTGGAGGATTTCTTTGACTGTGACTATTGATCCGAGTGTTTGTAGGCGCTGTCCTTTCAGCGATAAGAGATGCTCCTCCATATTGAAAGGACAAACAGAGCGTCTCCATCTGGTACTTCACCTTTTGACTCACCATCCTGACACAAAACAGATTCCTCTGGAGCTGCGCCAACACGGCAAACTGTGCGACCTATTACACCAGCAGCACATCAGGTTTTTAATTTTTAATCCCTCCTTCATTTTCCTCATAACCTCCACCACTTAAGGACACCATCCTCCTCTATATGATATATATTTACAGTAGAGGTCAAGCTCCAAGTGCATCCCACACACTCTCTCACTCCAGCCAGACAACTAATGTACGAGCAAACCCGGGATCTCTCAGGACATCAGGCAGATGGCGAAACCACACAGTGTCAGCACTTTCCTCCGGCAACCTGAGAGACTCACTATGGTCAAATGAAACAGGAGATCCGGCAGACACCTTCAAACTCTATTTATGCTGCTTTCTGCAGGCATTTTGCCTTTTAATGGAGGATTTGGAAACATTTTAATTGGTTCTCTGACATACAGTCCCTCCAGTTCCTAAAAAGTATCCAGAAAGTGTCAAAATACTGTAAAGTCACAGTTCAAAGGCTTAGGGGGGGGTTAGTTAAAGAGGGGGTACTCTGCTTTTTTTAAAGCTTTATACCATCCCTCCCGTGTCCCTGAAGTAGCTTTACATGATTCACAGCTAAAAGAAACCACTGTTTTTCTCACACTGGTGTCGTAAAAAAAATGTTTCAGTCCCTTTGTTTCAGCTGCTGTCTTTTTAAGGTCCCCAATCCTCAACCCCCTTCCCTCTGATTGGCCACCCCTCTAGATGCATACCAGGTACAGAACTTTAGACAACCTTACTGTTTGTTACAATTTTAATTCAGAGTTTAAAACTAACCGAACAAACCAAGTCTGCCACAAGGTTTGATAAAATGTATTGACACGTGTCCAGACTAATTAAATACATTTCCAAAAAGTGCAATAAAACAATAAAAACAATAAAAAGTACATGTTTTTCTAAAAACAGAAATTCATGCCTGTATCCCTCAAAAATGTAAATATAAAAACTTGTTGTTCAACCCTTTATACTGGATTTCTGCCAACGCATTGGTGGTAGGAAATAGCGTCTGCAACAAAACACATTATGAAAGTGTAACGCCACTGATTTTATATGAAAAATAAAAGATTGATCTAGCTTAACTGGTTTCAAATCATCCGCCAATTCATCGGTGGCCAAACTTTTATCATATTATATTATACTATATTAAATTATATAAGACTATAGTAGCAAAATGTCTGCGAATTTTCATGATGAAGTATTTTTGTGAAGGAGCGTTTTGGCAGACCTTGGTGTTCGAGGCCGCTTCTCTGCACTGCAAAAACTGAAATCTAAGCAAGTCATTATGTCTTATTTTTAGTAAAATTTGTCTTACTTTTCTTGATTTGAGCCACATTTACTAGACAAGGTCATAAAAATGTCTCATTTCAAGTTTTTTAAAGACAAAAATGAGGCATCAATTGCTTGTAACAAGTAAAAAAAAAAATCTGCCAATGGTGTAAGGTAAAAGATTCTTGTTTTAAGTCATCTTTCTGATTTCAAGAAATTTCCCGGGTGATTTCGTCTTATCCCACTGGTAGATTTTTTTTTTTTACTTGTTACAAGCAATTTACACCTCATTTTTGTCTTAAAAAAAACTTGAAATAAGACATTTTTATGACCTGGTCTGGTGAATGTGGCTCAAATTAAGAACAATAAGACAATTTTTACTACAAATAAGACAGAATGACTTGCTTAGATTTCTGTTTTTGCAGTGTGACGTGTCAAGAACCAGTTGGGAGATCCTTTTGTGATTACATCATTTCAGCAAGTCTTATTAAAATCTTGTGCTATTTTTCTGCACAAGCCATTATTTGTTTATTTATCTAACTTTTTAAAAGTTATTTTGAGGTCTTTTTGTGTTTTTAATTGGAGAGAAGAGGACAGATAGAGTAGGACACAGGACAAGAGTTCGGAACAAGCCAAGCTGGACTTGAACCTGAGCCACCTGTTCAAGGGTCGACCTAGACGGCTAGGCCATCTTTGCCCCCTACAGACTATTTTGTTTAATTCATAGACAAAATCGGGGATTTAACGACATATGGCTATGTTGCATTGTTACCCCCCCTTTAAACCAACATAAGAAAAAGTTGAGTTGAAAAACACCTCTACACTTCACAGCAGCTTCTGTAACGTGAGATAAATGTATCTCAGCACTACAGTAAACTATAGAACCATAATGTAAGAAGCATAAGCTTTTAATGCATGTGGTTTGTCTGGTCAGTGGTAAAAACTCAGCGCAGAGAGTGATTGTCCTCTCACTGTCGTATCGATTGTATCCCACTCTAATTCCATCCTGTCTCGATGTCCCAGAGAGAGGTGGCTCTCTCACCGGCCGCTCAAATCCATCACATGCAGCAAATGCATTGTTGGACCAGATACAATTGTTTATTGTTTTCTTGCTTAACTTGCTTCCTGGTGATGTTCATTGATCTCTAAAACGATCCATGGTCCCTGGCTCCACATCGTTTGTTCCTCTGTTGAAATGATTGCTTTGATCTCAAGGCCAGGCATCAGTTGTAATTACTGAGATGGGATTTCAACTGTCAGCGTGATAAATGGCCGTTTGACTTTATTTGTCTTGGGCTGCCATTGGCTGGCAGTGCTGGCCGTCACTGAGGTATTNTGGGATATTATTTTTATGACTGGATTAGCACTCAGGAGCGGAAATAGGCAACAGGAATACAAAGAAGAAATAAAATAATACGCCAATTGATGCTGAAAAACATCAACAAACTTGTGAGTGAGGAGCCTAAATTGTGCCCATTTAGAGCTGAGTGTACCTGAAGAGAGCTGGAGGATTTCTTTGACTGTGACTATTGATCCGAGTGTTTGTAGGCGCTGTCCTTTCAGCGATAAGAGATGCTCCTCCATATTGAAAGGACAAACAGAGCGTCTCCATCTGGTACTTCACCTTTTAACTCATCATCCTGACACAAAACAGATTCCTCTGGAGCTGCGCCAACACGGCAAACTGTGCGACCTATTACACCAGCAGCACATCAGGTTTTTAATTTTTAATCCCTCCTTCATTTTCCTCATAACCTCCACCACTTAAGGACACCATCCTCCTCTATATGATATATATTTACAGTAGAGGTCAAGCCCCAAGTGCATCCCACACACTCTCTCACTCCAGCCAGACAACTAATGTACGAGCAAACCCGGGATCTCTCAGGACATCAGGCAGATGGCGAAACCACACAGTGTCAGCACTTTCCTCCGGCAACCTGAGAGACTCACTATGGTCAAATGAAACCGGAGATCCGGCAGACACCTTCAAACTCTATTTATGCTGCTTTCTGCAGGCATTTTGCCTTTTAATGGAGGATTTGGAAACATTTTAATTGGTTCTCTGACATACAGTCCCTCCAGTTCCTAAAAAGTATCCAAAAAGTGTCAAAATACTGTAAAGTCACAGTTCAAAGGCATGGGGGGGTTAGTTAAAGAGGGGGTACTCTGCTTTTTTAAAGCTTTATACCATCCTTCTCGTGTCCCTGAAGTAGCTTTACATGATTCACAGCTAAAAGAAACCACTGTTTTTCTCACACTGGTGTCGTAAAAAAAATGTTTCAGTCCCTTTGTTTCAGCTGCTGTCTTTTTAAGGTCCCCAATCCTCAACCCCCTTCCCTCTGATTGGCCACCCCTCTAGACGCATACCAGGTACAGAACTTTAGTCAACCTTTCTGTTTGTTACAATTTTAATTCAGAGTTTAAAACTATGACCGAACATACCAAGTCTGCCACAAAGTTTGATAAAATGTATTGACACGTGTCCAGACTAATTAAATAAAATTCCAAAAAGTGCAATAAAACAATAAAAACAATAAAAAAGTGCATGTTTTTCTAAATACAGAAATTCATGCCTGTATCCCTCAAAAATGTAAATATAAAAACTTGTTGTTCAACCCTTTATACTGGATTTCTGCCAACGCATTAGTGGTGGGAAATAGCGTCTGCAACAAAACACATTATGAAAGTGTAACGATACTGATTTTATATGAAAAATAAATGATTGATCTAGCTTAACTGGTTTCAAATCATCCGCCAATTCATCGGTGGCCAAACTTTTATTATATTGTATTATACTATATTAAATTATATAAGACTATAGTAGCAAAATGTCTGCGAATTTTTATGATGAAGTATTTTTGTGAAGGAGTGTTTTGGCAGACCTTGGTGTTCAAGGCCGCTTCTCTGCACTGCAAAAACTGAAATCTAAGCAAGTCATTATGTCTTATTTTTGGTAAAATTTGTCTTACTTTTCTTGATTTGAGCCACATTAACTAGAAAATGTCATAAAAATGTCTCATTTCAAGTTTTTTAAAGACAAAAATGAGGCATCAATTGCTTGTAACAAGTAAAAAAAAATTTGCCAATGGTGTAAGGTAAAAGATTCTTGTTTTAAGACATCTTTCTAACTTCAAGAAATTTCCCGGGTGAATTCGTCTTATCCCACTGGTAGATTTTTTTTTACTTGTTACAAGCAATTTACACCTAATTTTTGTCTTAAATAAAACTTGAAATAAGACATTTTTATGACCTGGTCTGGTGAATGTGGCTCAAATGAAGAACAATAAGACAATTTTTACTACAAATAAGACACAATGACTTGCTTAGATTTCTGTTTTTGCAGTGTGACGTGTCAAGAACCAGTTGGGAGATCCTTTTGTGATTACATCATTTCAGCAAGTCTTATTAAAATCTTGTGCTATTTTTCTGCACAAGCCATTATTTGTTTATTTATTCATCTATCGTTATCTAAGACGACAGATAGAGTAGGACACAGGACAAGAGTTCGGAACAAGCCAAGCTGGACTTGAACCTGGGCCACCTGTTCAAGGGTCGACCTAGACGGCTAGGCCATCTTTGCCCCCTACAGACTATTTTGTTTAATTTATAGACAAAATCGGGGATTTAACGACATATAGCTATGTTGCATTGTTACCCCCCCTCTAAACCAACATAAGAAAAAGTTGAGTTGAAAAACACCTCTACACTTCACAGCAGCTTCTGTAACGTGAGATAAATGTATCTCAGCACTACAGTAAACTATAGAACCATAATGTAAGAAGCATAAGCTTTTAATGCATGTGGTTTGTCTGGTCAGTGGTAAAAACTCAGCGCAGAGAGTGATTGTCCTCTCACTGTCGTATCGATTGTATCCCACTCTAATTCCATCCTGTCTCGATGTCCCAGAGAGAGGTGGCTCTCTCACTGGCCGCTCAAATCCATCACATGCAGCAAATGCATTGTTGGACCAGATACAATTGTTTATTGTTTTCTTGCTTAACTTGCTTCCTGGTGATGTTCATTGATCTCTAAAACGATCCATGGTCCCTGGCTCCACATCGTTTGTTCCTCTGTTGAAATGATTGCTTTGATCTCAAGGCCAGGCATCAGTTGTAATTACTGAGATGGGATTTCAACTGTCAGCGTGATAAATGGCCGTTTGACTTTATTTGTCTTGGGCTGCCATTGGCTGGCAGTGCTGGCCGTCACTGAGGTATTCTATTTCCTTTACTCAGCACAGAAACATATTGAATACCTCTTCCATCACTTGAGCAGAAAATCTTTGGATAAAAACACAGATTATTTTCCCCCCAGTACAAAATTCCCTCCGGTGAGCGTAACGGCTTGACAAGTCAACTTTGTGTTTTTCTGAGAGGACCTTTTTGTCTTGTTTTGTTTTCCTGCTGTCAGAAAGTTTGTTGTGCTAACTTTGCCTCTCTGTTCCTACACACTCATCGCCTTGGACCAATTTTTTTTTTCATTTTGTTACAAATCATTAAGCTGGTTTGCTGCAGAGGGACTCGCAGGGGGTGAGAAGCTTGCAGGTGCAGCTCTCTAGAGGTGTTTTTTGTGCATCAATGAATACAGCTCCTGGCCCTGGCTGACCTTAAGCCCTTATCCCTGAGAAAGAATCAATTGTGCAGCCAGAGTGCCTGCGCCGGCTGCTGGAGCAGGAGCACAACAAAAGCCATGTACAAGGGTTTTGCACATTACTGAATGAGCTGCGATTTTTCTACATTTGGTAAATATTTGTCTAAATGGACAAGGCCGCTGTTTGCCAAATGAATGAGCTATTTCTGTCGAGGCTGCTGATGGAAATGTTTTCTTAACAGCCTTTCCCGGGGCTGCACACAATGCCCTCGAATGCCCCTTTTATAGCAACCTGTCCATTAGCTGTTAAACAAGCTGTGGAACATTTTGTCTTTCTGGATGTAGCTACACCTCAGAATACATCCCCTCTACAACAAATCAGAAGACATGTCGCTGAAGCTATTCGTTTGGCAGCAAACAAGCAAGAAGAAGCTGCAGAGGCTGCCGCCGTGAAGCATAATAGAAGTTTTTTTCCTCCTCCTCTGAGCGTCTTTTTTTTTTTTCTTTCACGGCAGTGCTCTTTCCAGATCAATTATTCCCACTAAAATAAGTAAGAGGAGGCCATGAAATATTAAAGCAGAGGCTGAGCAGGGGTTGAAAGCTTCCCTAACGCGGGGGTGTTGTATCTGTTTTATTTTTCATGACGGATGGAGGGACCGCGCTGAGGAGGAGGCGCTGCAGTCGCTTGGGGCCGTTTCCGTGGTAGCTAATTTAGTCAGCGGCCAAAAACCCACCAGCTGAAGGCCGACTAGAGTTGAAAGGAGGCTGGAGCTCAAAGCGTGGACCTCCCAGCCTTCCTCCTCCTCCCAACAGTCCGCATCACAAACCTTCTGTTATCTATTAGCCACACAGGTTTTATCGAACGCTGCTTCTGTTTTGACTCAAATGAGGTCCTCGCACTGGCGGCATGAGACGTGAGACAGTTAGCGTGTTTACTCCGTGCGCCTCGCAGCATTGTTAGTGTTCTTTCCTCGCCTTTCAACTTCCTCCATTAGCTTAGCGCCACAGGGCAGGAGTACTGAAGATGACTAAATGGGAGATTTGTTTGCCTGATTGAAATGCAGATCAAACTTTTAACTTTTTTCTCACAGAAAATATTCCTCACATCTCAAAGATAGATTAATGCTACGTGCGAGACTTCAACCTTCTGCCTGGAGCCTTAAAACTCCGTGGCACTAAGTTCAACATGTGTATTCCCTTGCATCTAAATGAAAAAATCATGAGCATCAGCCTTTTTTCAATACTTCTACAGGTCTGTTTTCACAACTGCCATGTTTTATGTATTGAACATCTTTTTCTTTTCCATCTTCCCCACCCCCTTTGTGTGTTAGACTAACTGTATTAGAGCTTAAACCAGCTGTGAGCAGCATCTGGAAAGCTAGCGAAAAAGACTCTGCTTCCCATAACCCTTTGCTCCCCACTGTCACAAAACAAGGAATGCTTAAGTTTCAGTTTCAGTTTGGAGATGAGATCTTCTTTTCAACTCTACTTTTCTTTGTTCAAGACAACTTTTTACCAGATACAACACGATGAAGTCATGTATTTATTACAAGTTTTGTTGCACTGTTGCTTGAAACGTGACAACAGTTGTTGAAACATCAGGCTTTGAAAGATTCCAGTTTAATCAAGAAGACATTCTCTAAATGTTAGATCTTGATTTGGTTCTAACTAACATTCAGTTAACCATAGGCTATTACTATTCATATGCTCTGTGTTGCTTTGGAAGCAGACTTTATAAGCCTAGTGCGTAGTAGTTTTGCACCTGATTTAGTGCTACTCACAGCTCAGTGCTTCGAGACATGTAACATTAGCAAACCAGTTCTCATCAACCAAGCAAAGAAAACTTAGCCTGGCTCTTCAATTTACTGATAGACACTCATGTTTGAACAGACCACTGCACTAAGACTGCTGCATGTGAGTTGGAATGAACCTTAACATCATAAACAGCTTGACCGAACCGGTGTTTCAGCCTCGAGCTCGTGTTTTAGCCTTTCTTCTGTTTGGTTTCTGTCAGAAGGTCCAGCTCCTGCTCCCACTATAGCTACTAAATAAATCATAGAAATCAGTTTCAACAGGGAAAAACACGGGACTCTCATCTCACTGTTTAACTTTATCAGCCTGCGTAGTGTTTTCATAGAGACTTTGGCGTTCCGTAAATCAATCCAGTCCAACCCGACCTGACAGAGAAGCTAGCTTTTAAAAATAAGCTATTTTGGCGCTGATAATCCCATTTAAAATTGCATATTATGATTAGGTGTATATATTAAAATTAGACTTTTTTGTGATCCCATCAAACTGCACACAGCACCTTTAAGTAAGCACATACTACAGCACCTACAGCTGACCGTGTAAAATAAGGCAGCTTTATCAATAGTGACCCGGCACATTTCAGCGCCACGGCAGCATCAGCCCACTCCATATCAAACTGCTCATTTACTGACGTTGTTATTCATTAAACCTACAGAGCATCTTTTCAAACAGTGCCCTCCACCAGCTCTCTGGAAATGCTTTGCTGAACTCTATCTGGGATGCAAATTCAAGCCTTTGTTTTCATAAGCGAGAAATATGAATTTCCTTTGAGGTGACTCGGCCTGAGTCGGGAGCTGAAGGTGAGATAAGGTTACTCAGGACACAGACAGAAAACTAATATGGTTCTCATTTTTCATTGACTTTCAAATGTCATTTCAGGTCTACATGAGATAATAACGACACTTCACTCAAGTTGCTAAAAGAATTACTTTGTCCATCTTATCTGTAGCAGTGTTCGAATTATACTTCCATTTCTTAAAATTACATCCTTTATTTCATGCGCCATCCAGGTGCAATGAAAGTGGACATAGGTACACTTTCTGATAAGAGTTCTTGATTTAGTTTTGTGCACATTCACCAGGTTTTGTCCAAGGTTTTTGTCCAGTTGTCATCAGAAGATAGTCAGATATTCAGTTTGTCGTCTATATTTTTGCATTGAATGTTCAACAATAAAAAGAACCAGAGATGCTCATGATAAAACCATTGGTTGATGGTGTGAATATGTGAGTATATATCAGTTCTTCACAAATAAAAAAGTCAAAAACGACTTTCATTTACATATTGACAAATTTTGTCACAGAATGTGAACTGTCATTGCATGTCAGAGAATACCTGAATAGCCAAATAGAGAAGCAGAAAACAAACAGGAGAATAAAAAACAGCATCATCTGCAAAGATGATCATCGCTGTTTTTTAGTCATCCCAACAAAGATATAATAAAGACAGTCATTACCACAGCTAGTATTAGCACAAAAATGCTGATAAGAGAGTTAAGAATGGCATCATCTGCATAAATGTTTATCACTGTTTACCATAGACAACACAATTACAGTTTGCAAAATGTGCATCGAGAAATCTCAAGAAAGGGCAAGATGTTGTAAAGCTTTAACAAAATCAGTGTAATCCTAACAAAGTCAAAGTCCGTTAGGAAAAAAATGACATCATCATCGTTGTCAAGTAAGTTATCAGATTATTGAGAACATGTGCCGCAAGTATAGCAGGGCGAAAGACAAAAGTCTCAAACTTTAACAGAACAAAACTGTTATCCCAACAAAGACACATTCAACAAATGCAAAACAACAGTAGCCACAGCTGACACTGGCACAGAAAGCTGATAAGAGTGTAAAAGATGCCATATTTTGCATAATTTTTGTCAATGTTTTCCAGACAGATAACGCAGTTTGAAAAATGCACTATTAGTAGTGCAGAGCAAGCAACAGAAGTATCAAATTTAACGAAACAAAATCATTTCCAAGACAAAGATGCAAAGCAGAAGTAGCCAGTTTCATAAGAGTGTAAATAATGAAAATGTCTGCGTAGAGGTTTATCACTACTCTCCTGGGACATAAAGTTTTGATACAACGAAATAACTAACCTGATACCTTACTCATCCTGCCATGGTCTTTCAGCAGTGAGTTCTAGATGGTTTAAAATTGCCCTTAGAAATCTTAAAAAGGTAAATGAAGCATTTTGTTTGCATAACTACTGATTCATGATAGGTAATCCCTTACTTATTGTTAAAGCTTGGTTTACCTTATAAATATTGAGATTTTTTTCTGCTCTACTTCAGTTATAAAACACACATATGTTTCAGAGTAAACACTGTCTCTAGGAGAGGGTTGTTTCTGCAGTTCATTTTAAATTTGATGTGCTTTAGCTCTGTCCAGTGATCCAACAATATGATCTGATTACCCATGACACATTAATGCATTCTGATTTTCTTGCTCTAAGCAATGCCAGGCCCCATTCTTCACGCTAATGTCCATTTCCCACAAATGAAAAAAAAAAAAAAAGATGGAATTTGTTTCTGGAAAAACCGCACCGACTTGACGCAACAAAGCACATTTTTAAATGCCCAACAGGTTGCATCCTGTTCCGAACCTGAGTTTAATGCTGCAGATCTAAGCTCCTTCAAAGTTGTGAAAATTTAATCTGCTGTTATTTCCAGCACAGCGAGTTTAGGTGAAGTGCATCAGTGAGCTGTAAACAAACACCCAGGAGAAAGGTTTGTGCAGCACAGTGACGAGATGCAGAGCTGCACGAGGCCTTAAGAGGAAACAAGGCAAACGCTGTTGCAGTGTGTGAATTACAACAGCAGCCCATGAATATTTAAAAAGCGTGATCAGGAGAGACCTCCATTATGTGAACTACTGAGCTGTAATGTCACGGCTGATTATGAGAGCAGGAACGGCTTGTGTGCCGCTGTTGAGCTGGTGAGATCGACGCCTTGTGCTGTGAATCAACACATGCAAACAGGTAGAGCTGTCAATTCAAGCTGAAGTGCCTGCCAGCCAGTGAGTACATGAAAACAGTCACAGGTAGAGGAAAGGGAAATTTAGCATAACAGAGTGTGACACACAGATTGGTTTTTCCCTGCTGGTGTTTCATTATCTTATTAAATGATGGGTTGGAAGTGAAAGGCCTGATACTGTCACAAACAGAATATTTGGAAAAGCGGGTAAGACACTTCCATATTCGACTGGATACAACTGCTCTTTTCACAGTCAAATATCACTGTAACACCTCCAAAAGACAATAATTAGTTACTAACTGTAACTGTATGTCTATAGACTATACAACACAGGGGCATGGTTTATGGAGCTTTCTGGAGTTCAGCCAGAAGGCAAGGTTTTCAATTTATTGGTCAATCTATGTTACAACCCTCGCCTATGGTCACGAGCTGTGGGTAGTTACCAAAAGAACAAGATCCCAGATACAAGTAGCTGAAAGGACGTTTCAGCCTTATGGCTAAAATACACTGCATCCTTTTGTGTTCCTTTTCCATTGTGTCACAGCAAAAAAATCAAATAGGACTCATTCAAGTCAATGTGTCAAACTCACACAGCATCTGTTCAGTTGCGGCTCAGCTGAGGGCCAATGCCTGCAAGACACAAGTGATAGGCAGCAATCCTATTTCTGCAGGACAACGTAGCTGTAAATTGAATATAAGGTAGATCAGGTGGGATAGGAAGTAGAGCCCTGAAACCATCGTAAAGGAAACTGTGACTTTCAAAATAAACCGTATCAAAATTAAATCATATTTAGCCTGACTACTGCAATAAACAGATACCATGAAACAAAACATACCAGAAGTCAACAGGTTCAAGGTTCTGCAGCCCAACATGAATCAAGAGACTGATCTTCTCCATGTTCATTTCTGTACCAGGCTGTAAACATGTTTATTTTTGCTTTAAAATCGTCTCTTTGGCTTTGTTTGTACATGGTTTCTGGTACCTCCAAATTAACTCTCAAGTGGATACTTAATGAACTCTAGATTTCAGCACTTCCACATTGTCTTTATTATCTCTTTCTGCAAGAGGTTACCCCTTGGTTTGAATGCAGCCTGAGTTAAACATGTTAACTGTATTGCTTCTGAATGCTTCTTGCTCGTTCATCAGAGCACTTTGTAAACCAATAGCAACAAAGAAACAGCCAATGACAGGTGTATTATTTGGGGCTCTGTGATAAAAACACTGAGTAAAAAGCATCAACTTTATATGGAAACAGGCCCTCACAGAGCAAACAATGTGGATAGAGGAGACAGGCCCTTACTTCTTTATTTTAAGTTGAGAGATAAAGATCCACCGTACTTTCCTTGTATTTATTCTCTTATGGGTGCTTCATCCGATGACCAGTTTACCTCTTGCTGTCTGTTTGTCTGACTTCAGTTTAAGTTACAGGGAAATGATTTTAGATCTTGGGACTTTTTTATAGTTTGCTTAAAAAAAAAAAAAAAAAAAAACAACTCACTGCCACAGAATCTGAGCTATGCGATATTACACTGAGTAAAATTCCACTAATGCAGCATAAATAAAAAAATAACCAGTCTTTTAGTGTTTTGCTGAGTGATTGCACTTCCTTTGTCTCCGAAATTGATGTTTGAAAAGGAAAAAATATAAAAGAGAAAAGAGATGTTGCAGCGTCTGATGGATGTGTGATGTTTTGTTTCAGTACACGATCATTTTTTAAAGCTGGAAATGCAATTCATGTTTTATTTTTTCAACCTAGCCCTACAGCCTGACGAGCACTCTTAACCTCAGAAAAACCTCTTGTCACAGTACAGACTGCTGAGCAGTCAGAAGCCGCCTCCTTTACATCTCTGCTAATCTCAGGGGCGCTGCAGCAAATTAGAATTTAGAATTGATGAATTATGGCGTCCATCCACACGCCGTGCTCCTCTGCCCTCCAATCAATTTAAGTGACTTTCCCCCCACGGTGAGAATAGACTTTTTGTTAAATGACTCCATGAGAAAAATTATAGCTATAAATTTGAAGCCAACACCAGCTGTTATGAAGATTTATTACTGTAGTTAATGTTAATACTCCACCCAGCCTCGTCATATCAAACGCTGAGGCCGCTGTAGGTCAGCCGCTGGGGTTATTCTTGTTATTTCCTCAGCCAGAGAGAAATTAGTCGGACAGTAAAATGGTCAAGAAGAATCAGTAGCTTCTGCAATAATTGTGGGTTGTCAGGTTTGAGGTGGACATGTCCTTGGTGAGCCTGCTGTTAAAAGATTATATTTACAGCACTGATGGCACCAGTTTGATAAATTGACATCTCCTGTTTGTCCATTTCAAATCTTCCTCTGTTGCCTTGTTTTTAATAAATCCAATATAAAAAGTGATGATACCATCATATTCTAAGCTGTAACACCTGCTCTGCTTTATTAACTTTGCTTATTTGTACACTTTTTAAGAGCACACAGCAGCCTTACACTTGCACATGGAGAGACTCTGCTGCCATGGCAACCACCAACATCCCTTGTCCTCATTGATTTAAATGCCACCCCCATGGAAACCTGATGACATTCATGTTATTTATTGGATTAGATAAACTACTGTTTATTTCATATTTAGCCTGCGGGGTGCTTCATAAGCTAAACACAGAGCAGAAAAAAGAAAGGAAAAGGAGAACGAGCGTCATCTGTCACAGTTGGTCGACCAGCTGACCACAGAACTTGTCGTGGATGTTTGCTACACAGAGCAGCTCGATACAGATTATCCCAGATAAGTTGAATGTTTTTTACCTCTTCGCATGGCCACCTCAGAGTGGCTTAGAGATGATTATTATCAGAGATGGTCCTGAAACAGCTCACACAGGTTAAAGAGGGATGTGCTAAGGATCAAAGTGTAGTTTTGTACTACATTTTTTTCAATAAATTTGTTCGTACAGCACTCTGTAAACCCCAGAATACAGAAAAATTGAATTTGTAAAAGCTCACATACCCTCACTATACCCCCTCTTTAAAGTTCTTCTTTTAAAGAGGGGGTATTTTATGTTTTGTTTTGTTTTTTGTTTTTTTTCTAACAAGGCTTTTTACTGTCCCGCTTGTGTCCCTGTGGTAACTTTACAGGACTTTAATCTTTGAAAAAACACCTAGTTTTCTCATACTCTGTCTGAAAGCTGCTGTCCCTTTAAGGCTCCCCACTTCACCAACCCCCTCCTCTCTGATTAGCCAGCCTTCTGGAGGCCTTTCAAGGACAGAGCTATGGGTAGACCTTCGTGTTTGAGGCCCATACCTCCAGTGTGTCAGTAGGACATCTTTATGTGACGACACCACTTCAGCAAATGTCATGAAGATCTTGTAACAATCTCGTAAAGATCTCATGCTACTTCAGATCAAACTGTTTTGAGCCGTCTGATAAATGATTGAGGGATTTCTAAAACCAATAAATAGGCAATGGTTTGAAATTGTGTACACACTTAGTTTGAACATCCAGCAGTTACTTTATATCTGTATGTAGAACATAGGGAAGCAGAACCTCCTCTTTAATATTATCTTTAGCTTCTGTATCTTTAAATTGCAATTTGATTACCACTTATTCAGCTCTTATTTTGAAGTTTTTCAACCAGCCGTGTTAAAAGAGGAGCTTGCGTGCCCAAGTTAAAGCTCCTGTTATGAACTTTTGATTTGTGTTGACTTTGGCGCCCCTTCTGGACAAAGCTGTGCCTCATTTTTTGATGCATTTTGATGGTTTTCTTCTCATCCTTTATCACAGTTTTATCCTCAAAAGACTTCAACAGACCCACAAAAAAAAGGAGAAAGCAGAAAATGAAAATGTTACCCCCAACCTTCAACCCTCGCTGCGAAAAAAAAAAGCTCATTAACAACTTCCAATCAGCAAAACAAAGTGAAACAATTAGCCAGCTCCTCCGCAGTGGGCTTTAATAACACCTCTTAAGCAGCATGCTCCTCTTATTGCTTACAAAGCGGTGAGGGGATATTATTGAGATCTGGTTTAAAACTGCGCTCCAAGTGGGCTCTCGTCATTATAACAACTCCGACATTTCGCACCAAACAGCGAAGACAGAGCGAGGAGCATGGGTGCTGAGGCCTAATTGAACTCTCCATGATTCCCTCTCAAGGGCTATTCTCAGTGCTCATTATCTTAGCCCTCCGTCCCCGTAAAGACCAGATGACTTCGCTGTGACTTTGAACCTCCCTCTCCAAACAGGTCACTCCAGCTCCCTTTGTCCTTTCATCTTCCCTTTGGCTTTTATAAATAAGCGCTTCTCTCCGGAGGCACCGTTGCATCACCTCAGACAGCTGCCAGCGGTGGCTCCACTTTGAACAAAGAGGAATCCAGGCAACTCTGCTCTAATCACTTTTGTCGTGCTGTGCGCCGTCGACACCGACAGACTAAAAATATAAAGATACAAATGAGGAACGCAAATTTTCCAGGACGCTATTATCCCTCTTCTGTCGTTTTTACAACCGACTGTGTTCTACATTCTGTCACCGAGACGCTTTTTGTGCATCCACCAGAATATATTGTTTAAACACAAAAACACCCAGCAGCCACGATCAAACAGTCATTACTACGAAGCAGCTGGATTCATTTACGAGGTTTGGATCCATGCGCACACATCTCTCTGTTTACTTAACACCAGCAAGAGATCCCAGCACCTGACGCTGCCCTGTGATGATTTTACTTTTGGTTGTGTATCAGTCATTCTTCTTTGTTTATTATGAGCCATCAATTTAGCACAGCGACCACAGATACAAATGTGATACTCTAAAATAAAAGCACTCCATCATTGGAGGGAGCACTTTCATATCCAGATGGCCTGTAAATAGACATGCTGTGAGTATTAAGTTCAAAATAGTATCTAAAGAGACCAAAACTGTTTAAGCTGTTCTGTCTGAGCCCTTACTAAAGTCCCTAAAGGACTGAGACATCAAAGAAAATAGAAAAATAAAGTTAAAATAATGGGACACAAAGTCATGCTTCATAGATAAAAAGTCTAAAAAATGAGACACTAGGTCAAAAAATTGACATAAAAAAAAGAAAATAATGAGAAATTACTTTTAAATTATGAGATAAAAGTCAAAGCAATAAGACAAAAAGTTGGAAATATGAGGCTCTAAGTCATGCTTTATGGAGAATAGTCAAAATTAAACAATACTCAATCAAAATGATAGGATAAATATGAAACTATGAAGTATAAATGTTGAAATTATGAGATACTGTGTTCAAATGATAAAATAAGGTTGCAATTTGGAAACAGAAAAATTTAAAATTATGAGACACCGAGTTAAAGTTACAAGATAAAGTTGAAATAATGAAATAAAAATGTTGAAACTACAAGGTAAAAAGCCAGAAGTATAAGATACTAAATCAAAGTGATATCATACTTTATTAAAATGATGAGAAAAAATATCTGAAATGATGACAAAAAGCTTAAAGAATTGAATAAAAGGTTTAAATGTGAGGTACTCCATTTAAGGAAATTATCTTGAGAGGGGGTATTGGCTTTTTCACTCCCCCCTTGAATGATCCAATGGTAACTTTACATTTTACATCTGAAAAAGGAAATGCCTTTTTGTTGTCACACTGGTGTAAAAAGTCGGGAATATGAGATACGAGGTTGAAAACATGAGATGAAAAGGTGAAAAAATAATGAAAAATAATGAGAAACGAGGTCTTAATTATGAGATAAAAGTTTAAATTATGGGATAAAAGTTACTCTTTGGAGATAAAAAGTCAAAAATATTAGATACTGTATGGAAATGATATGATACTTTGTTGAAATAATGAGATAAAAGTTTGAAATAATGATAATAAATCTGAGAGCTTTAAAGAGGGGTACTGTGGTGTTTTAAACAAGGCTTTACACTTATGCCATCAAGCTAACTTTACATGATTTACATCTTTAAGAAAAATCCCATTTTTCTCACATTGGTATTTATTTCAGCCTCCATCTAAAAGCTACTGTCTCTTTAAGGGTTTTTGCTCCCTAAGTTGTGGAAGTGGCCTTTCACGAGTCCCCCAAAAATAGCTCCATTCATTCGACCTTCAAAGTAATTATAAAAGTTGTTATTTGGTAAACCTTTGACATAAATGTGACTCTACACAGGAACATGAATCTTTTTTTTTGGTCAGCGTGACCTGTTTTTTTGGTTTGAAAAGCAGGTTTTTACTGAGCCTGTTTCTGCCTCTCCACCTGCATTTAGTCTGATGGACCCCTGGATCCCGTAACCTTGAGCTACAATAAGGCCAAACGCTGCTTGATTTATTTTCACTCATTGCAGCACACAGGTCATTTGCTGAGAGTGTAACCTCCTTTTAACTCCGTGACCGAGGCTGTCCAGTGGTTTCTTCTTCAGAACCGCACAGTGAAGGGCTTCATATCTTCGGCTCTACCAGCACACCCTGCGCGCCCTCTCTAAGACATCAGTAGAGAGCAGCACTGCTCCCTCAGCTTTGAAGTTTGTTTCAAAGGTACATCAAAGGCAGCTGCAATACGCATACATGGATGACACATTTAATTTAGTTAGAGAGCGTTTCATAAATTTACGCTATCAATTAGCTTGTGATGGACATATAGTGAATAATTACCACTGAGCTATTAATAGCATGAAAGATTAAGCGCTTCAGTCTTTATGAAGCCAGACACTGACTTCTAGTGACACACGTCAGAAAGCTAATATGACATCCAAAGAACACGCTACTCCTGTACATTTAACATAATAATAGCTTACATTATGATTAACCATAATGTTCCAACTCATTAAAACTGTGCTGCATCAACGCCAAACTGTCACTCACCTGTCAGCTGTTTCCTCACACACCTACACAAAGTAATAACCGCCTCAGCTTCAAAACCCACGAACGAGCAATTAAAGTGTTTGAACATACGTGAACATGTACTCCACAGGTAATCTGGTGTTACACAATACTCACTGCTTAATGCACCGTGAGGTGAATATGAATAGAAACATGCAGGAGCTGCAAAGATGCTTTCTTCCCCTGCATATAAACCTATGGAGACAACAAAGTTCTGCTACTTGGTTTAAAACAGTTTTAATTCATGGACAAAATAGTATGTTACAAATTAAAGCGTGTATGGAGGCAAATTTAAAAAAAAAAAAAAAAGACATGCCCAAAAAAAGAGTTAGAATCTTGAGACACTTAGTCATAGTTATTACAAAAAGTCAGAGTTATGAAATAAAAGTGGAAACGTTGGGATAAAATTTGAAATACTGGGACACTATGTCACGCTCGATAGCTACGATATCTGACATATCAATGGCCCAAGTGCAAAACCTCCTATCTGAAAAATTCACTTTTTTGAGAAAATTAAAAAAAAATCTTCTTGTTTTCTTACAGAATGCTATTTTTTCAAGTATACTCAATACATAGTACACTGTTTTTGGACTATATTACTATACCATTGTGTTATCTCAACTATGTGTCGATGCAATACAGACTAAGTATTTTTGCCTCACAAAGTGCAGATTGGAGGTTTTGCACTTTGGCCACTGATGTGAGATACTAGGTCAAAAGTATGAAAGACCTCATCTAAATAATAAGATAAAGTCAAAATAGTGAGATAATAGTCAAGAAAAAAGCGATGAGAAGTTGAAATTATGAGACACTAAGGGATCATGGGACTTGATAAAAAGTCCAAAATGTGAGGTACTAAATCAGTTCTGGGATATAAAAAAGTCAATTATGAGATACTTTGTTGACATGACGAGGCCAAAAAATAAAAAATAAAATAACTAGAAAAAGTTTAAATGATGAGATAAAAAAACTGAGGTGGTGAGAGAAAATGTTAGAATTGTGATACTAAATCAACATTGTAAAATAAAAAGTCAAAGTGGATGAAAGCTGAAATGAGACGACACTAAGTTGTGATAAGTAAATAAGAAGTCAAAAATATGACACAGTTAATAAAAACACAGAGACAAAAAGTCAAATATTCAAGAACCTGAGATGAAATTTTGAGATAAAAAGTCAAAAATTTTCAATACGAAATCAGAATATCAGGATACATCAAGTTTTATTTGTTGGTTTGGCCCTTTATGTGCATTCATGGAACCAAAACCTGAGGCGAGATAACGCACCTACAGCTTTATCATGCCTCAAAACTTGGTGCAGGTGACAACATTTGTCCTCTGATATAAAACAAGCATGACAAACTGTTTATAATCCAGTCGTATATAACATGACTTTTGGTGTCAGTGAACTGATCTGACAGAAGTGGAGGTGAAAGGGTTGAGAACCACTGACTTAGAGGACTTAACAGCTTATACTAATGCAGCTGCACTTTAATCCTGTTGATCCCAAAGTCAATACCTGCATGAAATATGAGATTATGACTGGTATTACTAATGTGTCCCACTCATCTATGATCACTTTGAATTGTTTTTTCCAGGAAGTTTGATCTATGACAATCAAGGGATCAGAAACAATGATGTCCAAATGGTGGATGCGACCAACATGGAAGAAAAACTGAATCTTGATACAGATTGAGAGTGAACTCATTATTCTTTTTCATGTTAATTCTTGATTTACTGTATGTATCTAAACAAATCCATCAGTAACTGGAAAGTCATAACCTATATGTTACTATCGTTGGAACATAGTAATATGCTTGAGTATCAGAAGGCCTATTAGTCAAAAAATTAGTTTTAATTTAGTTGGCGTCCTTAAATCGGAGCCAGTTTTCTGATTAACTGACAGGCCTTGGGACTAATGGGGCTCTGTTTTTCTGACTAATACAGGGGCTGTTTCTTCTGTTAGATATATAATTTTCCAGCTACCAGGCCTCCTGTCCAAAAGGCCTTCTAGCTTATGGGCCTTCTGACCAATTAGGCCTCTGGTTTCCTCGCTAAAAGACAATCTGACTAAAGGGCCTTCTAACTTAAGGGCCTGCTGACTAATAGACCTTCTCATATTCCATCTATTAGGCCTCCTACTTCCCGACTATCGAGCCTCCTGACTAACTGGCCCCCTGACAAATGGGCCGTCTTATTTTCTGATTCACACGCGTTCTGACTAATGGGCTCTCTGATATCCAGTCCAAAAGGCCTTTAATTTTTTTACAATCAGGCTCTCTTGACTGAAGAGCTACGTAACCAATGGGCCTCCTGGTAGTCAGTTAAATGTGGCCTCTGATTTTCTGACTACTTGGCCTAATGACTAATGGTTCTCTTGACTTGAGGCCCTTCAGGTTTATGGACTTTCTGATTTTCTCACCAACGGGACTCCTGACAAACAGGTTTCTGATGTTCTATTGCATGAACTTTTGATTTTCAGACTATATGGCTTCCTGACTAACTGGCCTTCTGATTTTCTAACTAACAGGCGTTCTGAGTAGTTGTCCTCCTGATTTTCTCATTAATGGTTGTTCTGACTAACAGGCTTTCTGATTTTCTGACTAATGGTCGTTCTGACTAACTGGTTTTCTGATTTTCTGACTGCAAGACCTTCTTAGAATAAGATAGGCTCCCTGAAACACATACCTTTGCCTAAAACATCATTTATTTGTATGAATACTTAATCAAAGATCTTCTTTAATTCCAATGAAACGCTTTAAAGGAGATCTGAAAAATGATTGTGTAGGCTCTCATAACTTCAATGTCTTGATAAGGAATATAGATTTCTAAGTGTAAATCACAGTTGCTACTTCTTTTTAAGATACCATCTCCCTGCTCTGTTTGATCCTGCTTAAATGAAGGCTACCCTCAACAAAACGGCCTCTAATTATTTCATCTTTGATTCTCAAATGAAAATCGCCCCGGGGACTGGAGGAGGTCTGAAAAAGCTGCAAGCTGAAGCTCTTTTCCTCATCTCCTCGTGCTCTGAAAACCAGCCCTTCGCAAACACCGGGACAATGAGAATCAAGAGAATTGGACGCTAGATTAAATCATGCATTCAAGGGAAACAAAGGAAGGCCTCGAGTCGATGTGTTATTTTAGTTTTCCCAAGAGTTTATCTGTTGTGTTTCCAAATGGCACCCACCTATTGAAAAGTTTAATCTGCTTTCTTTACTCTGTTCTAAATGAAAAAAAACTTAGTGTTGTTTCTCATCAACACTTCCCACTCAGAGGAAGCACAATGGCAGCCTGCCATCTCTCTGCTGCCGGATCATTTTATGCATCGCCATAACCCGAGTGGAAATGTTCAGGATGTGAATGGGACACAGAAATATCTCAACCCCCTTTTCCTCCAGAGACCAGCTCCAGCCCTGTGATTCTCACCCCTCAGATTCAGAGCTCACCTTGACATTTCCAGCTAATGACACTGACCGAGGGCACTGGATCTTTCCTGGCTCTGTGCGTGCCATTTCAGTGATTGAACTAATCACGGATTCTTAGATGTAATAGTGTCGGCCGGCTCAGGATTGCTGTCAAAGAACAGTCTGTGATGACTCTCTGTCTCCTCCACAAAGCATTTTTTTTAAACTTCTCTTATTCATTCTTCAATCACAGTCTTCTCACACATATTTACATTTGGCTTATTTACACAGCAGTTCCCCAAGGGCTGCCTTTCCAAGTTACATACACTGGCATATGGGTTTTAAATGAAATGCTAGATGCATTGACTTTAAAGCAGGGATGCACCAATCCAACTTTTTGAGTCTCAATACAAAAGGAAAAACAATATCTGGACTTTGGTGTCTTTTACAAAAACAGAGCAGCAGTGCCATATTCCAAGACAAGCGCCAAGTGACAGATGTGTGAAAAGAATCTGAAATGAGGTGGCATTTTGGGAAATGCTCTTATCTGCTCTCCCGCCAGGATTTAGATCAAAAGATCGATACCGGTCTCATGTCTATGTGATAAATGTGTAGATACAGCGAGCAGCCAGGTAGCTTAACATACAGACCAGGCAGAGAGGGGGCTGAGAGGAGATAACAAAATCCAATTCCAGCTTTTCTAGACATAGAAGGGCACACAACTCTGTATTTAAAAAACCCTCTGCACTTTAGTGTCATTACAGGTCAAACATGCTACAGAATGTCATTACCTCTCTATCATAAATTTCAATGGCAATGTTTGGTTCAGTGTTAATGCATCTTTCAGGGACGCTGATCAGATTTCATGAAGTGTAAGTGACCACAGAATTGGTGGGAATCTCCTTTTTTCAGCAGTACAAAAAAATCATATTGAACTAGACGGGGGCCCAGCATTTCCTTCCAGCAAATGCAGGATGCTGAAATGCTGAGCATCACATTTCAACGCTCTCGCTTTTCCTTGGTGGTAAAGCACAGTGAGTCTGGGTTTAGTCATGAGTCCTAGGTTGTGAATTTCCCTCGAGATCAATAAAGTATCGATCTGTCTATCTCTATCTAAATGGACTCAAGTACTACAACATTTGTACACAGCTTTTTCAAGCTATATCAAAGCATGTAAAGCATTTTTTTCAGCATTTGATGAATTCTTGCGCTATTTTCAATGAAATTCAGAATTTTAAATGATGAGCAAATAATCAACTTTATTCTTGTCAACATTTTATACAGCACCCTAACGTGGATTTGGGGTTTAATAACTATAAAGGATTAGTTCGTAAACCTTTAATCATTCGTTATTTTTCATAAACAAATGGTTAAATTTGAATTTGCAACCACTTACTCTGCTTTTTAAGTCTTTTGATTTTTTTTCTCTTTTGTTTTCATACCTTTTAAGTCCGAGGTTCCCAACATTTCCCAATTAAGGGCCAACTTTTGTGTCTCAAAAACATTCATAGTCCACCTCCAACCCCATAAACATGGAAGTCATATGATGCACTTCTTTATGATAACGTGTGTCGCACTGGTAGGCCACCACGCTATTACATAGCCGGTGCTGCTATCTGCTTCTGGCCTACAAGGTTGGCTGTGGAAAAGCAAATAGGATCAGGTTTTACCGATACAACCTGTAACAATTTGTACTGACCCAAATCGGACCACTAAGTGGAAATGGGTCTTTACACATTCAACCTTGTTTACTAACTAAGTGTTGATAGAGATTATATTCCAGAGGGAGCAGTGAAGTGTTTTCCATTGGCGCCGCCGCCTCTTGGGTCATTCTACATAAAGCCTATGAAGCCTGTAAATGTGTCATCTCAACAGCAGGAGATAACTGCTGTGCTTTCTTGGGTTTTTGAGCCTCTGAAGCCTACCTTTGATTTTCCTCTGCTCTCAGCTTTGCATTGATACCATCTGGCAGGAATAGAGAGCTGTTGGGCTGGGAGGAGGAAAGAGTGGGGGTGCGGGGGGGGGGATCATGGAGTGCTCTGCTGTCTGATTAATCATGCTAATCAGTGATGAGGGGTTAGAGGTTCATTAACCTGTTTGGAAACGCCAAAAGCGGGGAAAGATTGCGCCACACGGAGGCAAACCCAAGAGAGGAACACCTGTTCAGATGATGAAATGAGGAGAGTTGACAAAATCGGGGTGACCATATTCTGAAAACCCAAAAAAAGAGACCCCACCCCCACCCAGCCTCTTCGAGATTTTGCAAAAATACCCAAAGATACTCAAAGACATAAAATATCTTCATCACTCAGACTTTTATTTTCACCCATTTTCTGTTTGAAGTGAAAATGTTATATTCTGTAAACATAAATGATGTTATGGAAGCCAATTTTCACCAGTTAAAAATATGAAAATTAAAAAACTGGCTTCTTCAGGGTTTTTTTGCCTGCATTGAATACATTTAGGAAATAACAAGTCAAAAAGAATTGTAAAAAAAAAACCTAAAATTAATTTCTCCTGTTTAAAATTTGACTTATCTAAAATTTTTCACTTTACATCTCAATTTTTTACCTTACTAACACATAATTTTCCTTTTATCGAAAAATTGAATCTTTTTTTCTTAACATTTTGAGTTTCATTTATAATTTTGACTTTCAATATCATGATTTGGACTTTTTATCAAAAATTTTGACAATTACCTAAAAAATTTTGACTTTTTTCTCTTAACTTTGACATATCCAATCTTGACTCCCATCTTATTTCTTTGGATGGTTTATTTCAAAATTTCAACTTCTTTATCTTGATTTTTTTTTTTTGGCTTCTTCGTCAAAATGTTGACAATAAACTCATATTTTGACTTTTTTCTCATAATCTTGACTTCCTCTTCAATATTTTAAACTTTTATGTCAAAAATTTGACTTGCTATATCAAAATTTTGACTGTTTATTTTAAGTTTTTACAACTTTAAAAAAAAAAAACTTGACTCTTTAACACAACGATATGACTTTTAATTCCAACTTTTGACTTTTTCTCACATTTAGTTATAATTTTTGTCCCAAAATTTCAACTTCTTAGTTCAAAAATGGTCCATAGAAGAAGCAAAGGAAAAACTAGATATTTGAGGAAATTTTATTGAATTCTCCAGGCCATTATTTTAACACTAAAGAAGGACATGTCAGGGCAAAAGAGGATATTTGGTCACCCTAACAAAGTATATATTTTGAGCTCACCCAGATATCCCAGCGGCATTTAAGATCAGGTCAGTTGTGAGTAAAAAACAAGGATAATCCTACACATGGCTACTACGTGGGTTAACATCCCAAAACTAGCAGCTGATGTGGTTGGCGTTTCCATTCAAATCATAATGAGCTTGAGCTTACAGAGGCAGCACACTGATCGTGGGTTCTTGTTTTCCTCTCATCTCAAGGGCTCCATTTATTTGGTTAAGCAAGAGTTAGAGAGCAAAACTGCACCAATACATCCACCATGGAGCAGCAGTGATTATTTCCAGCTTTGTTAATGAAATATTGATTTCATTCGTCCTTGGATCGTAGATTATCTGCTCATATTAAAGCCTGAAAAAGGAGGATTTGGTTTTGCTGCTGTGTAATCTCTGCATGAGGGAAACCGTCACAGTCATCACATCAGGAGGAAACAAGTGTTGTTTTCACGTTTCACTTTGATTCTCTTGAATAAGTGAGAGGGACGCCTTTGCAACCACCATTTATCAAAGCTACAGTCTGAGAGGAACACGGAGAAGTGTTTTTCCAGCCACGAAACAGGAAAAAAAAACACCACAGAGAGTGCAGTGGGGGAGTTCTCCTTCAGACTGGCATGGGTTTCTTTCATGGGGATATGAGAAGGAGTACTCATGTGGAGATTTGGAAAAAATAAAGAATTAAAGAACTTGGAAATGGAAAAAGAGGACTGGCAGAAAGACGCTAATGCAACTTTAAATCAGATATCTCTCGAGTCACTCAGCGTGGATTAAACTAAGAAAAAAAAAAGTGTCTTAGCAGAAAAATCCCACTTCCAGCTCAACGCCAGCGGTATCCTCGAAATATAAAAAAGCTCAATATTTGTTAACAATCCTCACATCAGGCAGGAGCCAGATTACCACGGCTCCTGAAGCCTTCATGCAATAACCTGGAAATTTCATCAGCTTTTTTTCTTTGTGTATCAAGACCCAGCTGTTAGCTTTATGTGTGTCCGCTAAGAGCAAAAACCACAACAACCCTTTTTTCTGGAAGGAGCACAGCCCAGGTACCTGCTTTAGTGAACTGAAGCATCACAGCCCTTTTTAAATCAGCACTAAAGAACAAGTGACCGTATACATTGGTAATTAAAGGCTGGGTCAGAGGTACTTAGCCAGCTGTTAAGTTAACATTGAATAGGAGACCAGGTGTGTCGAGGGCTGGATTCACACTCCACTGTGTTCTTGTGTTAAGCAACAAGCTTTAAGCGCACCAACACCCCAGCTTCAGTAATAAACCGCTGCAGTCCACTATAGTCTATACTCTTCTTACAAACTGACATACAAGGTGCAGAAAATCCCTGGTTTGATTCCAGGAATTAAAATACAGTTTGGTCTACTTAGCACTTTAAAGCAGCACTGAGGACCTTTTGGAAAAGCTATTGTTTGCACTACCGATAAAGAATCTGTTCCCCATAATCTGTCCCCACTGTCGTAATAAACCAAGGAATGCAAAAGTAACTTGGTTCCTCATATTATTGATAGACTCAAGTTTGAACGGATCTCTGAAGTATAACTGCTGCATGAGGTTTCATTATCACAAACAGCTTAGCCTGTGTTTTAGCCTGTAGCCTGTGCTCTATCACACTCCCTTTTAGCTTTTTTCAGTTGTGTTTCTATCAGACGGTCCAGGCCCTGTTTTCGCCATTACTACAAAATAAATCAAAGCAGAGAGAAACTCAGACCTCTCTTCTCACTGCTAAACTTTGTCAGCTAGCATGGTGTTGTCATAGAGACTTTGGTGTGCCATAAATTATTTCCGCCGGGAAGGTGAGAATTTGCAAATAACCAGTTTTCGTGCTGAGAATCTCATTTTAAGTTGTGGATTATGATCAGGCAAATATCTAGACATGACACTTTTTCAAGATCATTTAGAAAGTCCTGACAGTGCCTTTAAGTTCTTTATTTAATCTTACAAAAGAAAGCCACAGAGTAAAGCCTTTTTCCTTTTTCTTTTTTGTAAACACAAAGAAGTGTGGTCGAGACTTAAGCCTGGTTTATGCTTTCTGCGTCCGCGTGCTCCGCTCCGCCCAACGCAGACAAATGACGTAATTTTCTCACCCACACCCCCTCAAGCGGTCCCCCTCACGTGGAAAATTTCTGCGTCGCGCACCTCCGAAAATGTATAACTCCCGTGCAGAGACGCACGGACAACATGGCAGTCGACCTAGAGTTTCGAGTGTAAAAAGTGCGAAAATACAGGCATTTATATGATTCATCTCACAGAGATCACCGTGTAACTGTGTGATGACTGTTCCTTGTGGTTATACTCTACAGAGAGGAGGAAAAGGCAAAAAAATAATGTTTTAAACTGTGTAAACAAAGGCAGACTTCTTCTCTTCTAGTTAAATGCTCTAATAGACGTCTTCTAGCGATTCATCGCCCCCTGCTGATTGGGAATGGAAGCAAACATGTGGAGGATGTATAAAAAAGTATGAAGCCTCATGCATTCTCTCATACGGATCTGGGGTGTGTTTTTTCCGTGCGGAGAGCATAACCCAGCCTTAAAACTTCATGATTTAGATTTAGTCAACTGGAAATGATAACTGAAGTCAAATGTGCATTTAAAAAGGTCAGGTGTACTTAATTCTTTCATTACTGTATCAAAACTCTTATGTATACGTACCATGTGCCAGTTACCAGAAAGTCACATCCAGCCATACCACCAGACATGTCCAATGTTGTCTAATCTCAGAATTGAGAGATCAGCACAGAAGCTGGACAGATAGTAAGTTAGCATTTGAAATGGCTGTTTTGAAATTTGAGACTATGACTTTTTGGTTTCATCCCCCTTCAGTTTTTACTTTGTGGGGTGAGATTTCCAACTCCCCTAAGTAATTCACACCAGTTCCTTTCTCTGGCAGAATAAATTACTTCATAATTTCAAACTGCAGTTGAATCTAACATATTCGAAATACACCAGCCTCCTTCCCCGTCTCCTCTTCCTCCTCTGTCTGCTTCTTTTCACTGTCAGTGTCGGAGTGTGGGTTCGTCATGGGCTGGAAATCCAGGCTCCACAGCTGACAGATCTTTCAGGAGGGATGAGAACTTTTTTAAAACACACCTCTAAAGCTCAGTTTGAGTAGTTGAGCGTAGAACAGTCGCTGCTGTCTTCATGCATAATTTCATCTGTACCTCCGGTGGCATACTTCACATTCCAGCAGCCGTCAAATACAGTATGCATAGAGCTTACTCAGCTGGCTGGCTCCAATCAATAGACCTCATACTGCTGTTGATCCACACTGTGGGAATATTGAATGTATTCTCCGGACACTGTGCCTCTCTGTGGAATATTTTGCATTGAATTTGATGGGATTAGTTATCTACATCATCCTAGATTAAGACATATCACCAGGGGAAAACACATTCACAATGAAAGAATTAAAGCAAGGTATTTTTCTCAATTAGTGGAAATAGAAAAACAGAACAAAACATGATAAAGAAAACAACAACACAATATAACACACTGAAAATACAAAAACAAAACAAGATGCAACAAAAAGGAAGAAAAACATCATACAAAACAAAACATGTTAAAAAAAACACTGCCAGACAAGTTAATATTCATTCTGTCATATTCTGTTATTGTTTTGAGTTTTCCATTCTTTTTGTTGTTTTTCTTGTCATGTCAACTTTTATTGTTGTTGTTTTTTTGTTATTATCTCTTCAGATGTTTTTAATTTTTTTTTTACAGTTGTTATCATTACTTTTAAATTGAAATGTCTTACTTGTTTTTCTGTTTGGTTTTTATTTGTTGTTGCAATTTTCATTGTTCATAGATGTTTCTCTTTTCTTTTTTGTTGTTTATTTATTTGATTTTTCTCTTTTTTTGTCTTATTTTATTTTTTAATATATTTATTTATTTATTTATTTTGGAGGGAAAGGGGTTGATTGTGTTCTCTTTTTGTTGTCTTGTTTTGAAATGTGTTTTTTTTATCTGTTTTCTTGAACACTGGTGTTGTTTATTTATTTACTTATTTATTTATTTATTTGATGTTGAGTTTTCTCTCTCTCTTCTGAGTTGTTTTGTTCTGCTTTGCACTTCAGTGCTCCCATACCCATGATATTGTAACATCTCAAAAAAATGAACAGAAGTTTCATATATTTGTATCACAAGTCTTTATTTGTGATTGAGCTTACAATGAGCATGTAATGTTACATACTGGATTTCTAATTTTATAAACTACAAGTCAAAATCATTAAAATTAAAACAAGTATTTGGAAAATTCTATTTTACATGTGAAGAGTGGAAGACAATGGAAAAGTTTCCCTTTTGAAATTAATTAGCAGGGGTAAAAAAAATTAAAAAAAAAAATCATATTTCCACAACATCCCAATTCATTGAGATTTTAGTTGGTTGGCTACTTTCTTATCTGGGTGGTTAACTTCACAAAATATAGGACAACAACTCTTAACAGCAGCAGTAGATTCATCTGGATTTCTGTTGCAGCCATGTGTGTATGTGTGTGTACTTTAATGTTAGTAGATCCCTTTAATTGTTTTGAGGTGTTTTTTTTTTATTTAATAAGAATCATTTGTGGCTTATTATTAACCACTAGTATTTTATGTTGTAATTTTAAGTGACCAAAACGCTCGGGGTTGCAGTGAGAGTTTGGGTTAATGGCCCAGTTATTATTTATACATCCCTGTGGGAGACGTTGTCCTCCGGCATTTAACCCATCTGACTATTTAAGGGCAGAGTGAAGCCACTGTGCGGCACCATGGGACCAACTCTGCTTGTGCGGTGAGTGCTTTGGTCAAGGGCAACTTCAGTCCCATTTCTGAAACTCTGACAGGTACATGCATTTTAATTCGAAAGGATCCACAGAAAACACACAGACTGTGCTGAAAGTCCAGGGCCTTTAAGGACATCCAGGTTTCAAGTTAGATTTTTGTCCAGTTTACTTGTGCACAGTTGAGGATGATTTCACCCAACACCAGGATTTGAGTTTGCATTCATGTTGCGTCCGCTTTTGTTTTGTATATTCAGAGTTTTCCCCTCACTGTGCAAGTGAGATGCTATCACCAGGCTCCACAAGCAAACTTTCCACTTCTGTTCTTTTGATAAGGAACAAAACACTTCACAACACAAACAGTCTTTATATTGGTTCAGATGAAGAGAGGCTTTCCAGTGACTCATTTGCACACACGGCTATGAATAGACTAGCCTGCCTGTGAACCTGCCGCAGCACTGATTCTTTTCTGAGTGTAACAAAAGCCCCAGAATGAACAAAATATATCAATTAGGGGTAAAAGATCCTTACTCAGGTCGATACAAACAATAGTGTATTTGTAAAAGCGTAGAATAATCACCGTCCAGCAGAAGAGGCTATTTACAAATGCTCAGGCTTTATAAACTGAGCTTTTATCTTTTCTTTGTACATCTGATCATATTTTTCTCATCACTGATTGAAAAGAATTGTATTTTTGGATGTCTAGTTTCCCTTTCATTTACCGTCTAATAATTCTGTAATGGTGGTCGGGAATGCCGAAAGTTGAAACACGCCTGATCAAAATCTTTAGAAAAATCGCACAAATTTAGATTTTACACTGTTGGATCTTGAAATGGTTTTAAGTAGAGTTTCAAAATGCAAAGAGGAGAAAAGGGAGTGAGACGAAACAGCAATTAAACTGAAATAGTCTAATCATCGGCTGATCAAAAGTTGAAGACAAATGCTCAAAAAAACCTGACAAATATCCAATTTCAAAATCTGTTGTTGGCATGCTTGATGCCAGTGTTTCCAGGAGGTTGGTGGGAACATTGTTCCAAGTGGTAAAGATGCTTCATGTTTGGCATCCACTGTCTGGAACTGACATTTTCGTAAACTTCCCTCTCCATACATCCCATAATGTTCTCAATATGATTTAGATTAGGAGAATACAAAGGATGCTCCAAAAGAGTGAGATTATTCCTCTGGAAGAAGAAAACCATTGTGAACTGTTGTCCCATTGAAAAACCCAGTCATTGGCACACAGACCAGGGCCCTCAACCATGAAGGACGCCCCCTGCAACATCTCCACATAGCCAGCCGCTGTTTGACGCTCCCGTACAACCTGAAGTTCCATTGTTACGTTGAAGGAAAAAGCAGCCCCCCCCTCCACTGTGGCGCCTACAAAACATCTCAAGTGGTATATCTTTGTCAGGACAGTAACGTTGGACACAATCAGGACCATCAAGGTTCAATTTTTTCTTCTCAGAGATTAAAACTTCCTTCCACCTTTCGGTGTCAAATGTTTGGTGCTCTCTTGCAAAGTCCAAATAAGTGGCGTCGAAGGATACGATGCCTTCAGAGACGTTTTTTTATTCTGAGAGCCCTTCTCTCTCAGACACGTCTGATGTTTGTTGGGCTGCAGTCAGCTCCAGTAACAGCCTCAATTTGGGTCGAGGATTGTCTTGTGTCTTGATTGAAAGCAAATCCAATCCTCCAGTTCAGCGCTGGTGATATTTTTTGGGTGTAAAACTTGACTTTTTTGTCCCATAATCCTCAGGATCTCTGAGAAATTCCAAAGAAGCTTTTTTACCTTTGCCATCAAGAGGTCATGACAGTGTGAATACCTGACAGAAAATGATGTGTAATTCAGATTTTTGCTGAGATTTTAGCTTTTAAAGGATTTTACACTTTTGACCATCGAATAAACAGACAATGTTGGTTTAAATGTTTTCACTATATTGCTCTACATTTTGTCCCACTCTTGTTTCCTTCCTCAAGCTCTACTTAGAAACTTTAAGATCCAAGGGGGCAAAATGTAAATTTGTGCAATTTTTCAACTGGTCTTAAGATTTTGATCCAGGGTGTATATCGTGTCACACATTGGGAGCGCTTAAAGGTAGCTTAGTTGTCCTAACATGAGACAAACCTGTCACAAACCCAACATGGTCAATATATCACTCAATGCACTATGTTTCTGCTCCAACCCTGATAGGATCCAAGCCAAGAATTCTGGGCTTGGACCAAAGAGGGCCGAGCTTTGCATGTGTTATTTATCACTACAACCATAAAACATGGAGGCAGAGTGGGAGGAAAGAGAGGAAGTAGAGACAGAGAGGGGGAGGGAAGGGGGGAGTACTCATGTTAGGAGGAAGCCCGTATCGCCATAGGAGTGATTGATGGGGATGAGGAATCGCTCCTGTCATGGTGCAATTACACCAGTCGGACAGGATGTGTTTGAAGGACAGAGCAGGAGACTACAGACTGGGAGGAGGAAGTGATTCATGCTGCAGGAAGGCTCTGCAAAACAAATGATGTTACGGTCCTGACCTTGTAACAGTGACAAGATATCATCTCTCTTGTTAATCTTAAATGATTCCCTGCCTGCGGGCCCATTTTATACGGCAGATTTCTTCATTAAAACTCAGGGTGGTCATGGCCACGAGTGTCACTGCTGGGAGGGGTTAAGTCTGTTAGCTTAGCCCCCTTTTAGCCACAGTAATTTTTCCTTGGCAAGTCATAAACTGATGTGTAGGTCTGATTTACAGGGGGGACAGAGAATTTATGTATTTAAGGTGGTACGAGGAGTTTTAACAGTCGCTACAATATGTAGCCCCAGAGCAAAACCATCAAATGAAACTTAGTGGATGTAAATACACTGCCTGGTCAAAAAAAAAAATGCTGCCCCTTGGATTTAAGTAAGCAAATAGGTACAACCCTCTTATTGGATAATAACTGCATGGCTGATCATCTTTCAGCTGGCAACAAGTTATTTAGCACCAGCTGATGCAACGAGTAACTTCTCAAACAACCATGGCGAAAAACACATCATGTGGTCGTGGAATAGATGTTAGTCTGTTAAAAAGGGTCAAATCATTGGCATGCACCAAGAAGACAAAACATCCAAGGAGATTGATGTATAAACTACTAAAATTGTGTTAAGAACTGTCCAACGCATTATTAAAATCTGAAAGGACAGTGGGGACCCATCGTCTTCCAGGAAGAAATGTGGTCGGAAAAAAATCCTGATACAACTGGCAAAATCAAATTGAAGAAAAAACAAACAGTAGAATTCAGGAGTATGTTTAATAGTGAAAGTAAGAGCATTTCCACACGCACAATGCAAAGGGAACTCAAGGGATTGGGATTGAACAGCTGTGTAGCTTTAAGAAAACCATTCATCAGTAAGGCTAACTGGAAAATAGGCTTTGGTTTGCAAGGGAGTGTAGAGATTGGAATGAAAGAAGGTCAAGTGATCTGATGAGTTCAGATTTACACTTTTCCAGAGTGATGGGTGCATCAGGGTAAGAAAAGAGGCAGACAAAGTGATGCAACCATCAGGCCTTGTGCCTACTGTACAAGCCTGTGGGAGGTTCAGCAACATTTTGTGCCCAAAGAATGAGGTCAGCTGACTACCTGAATATACTGAATGACAAGTTTATTCCATCAATGGAGTCTTTCTTTCTTAGTGGTATGGGCCTATTCCAAGATGACAGTGCCAGGATTCATTGGGCTTAAACTGTGAAAGAGTGGTTCAGGGAGCATGAGACATCTTTTTCTCGCATGGATTGGCCACCACAGTGTCCAGACCTTAACCCCATTGAGAATCTTTGGGATGTTCAGGAGAAGGTTTTGCGCAGTGGTCAGACACTCCCATTGTCAAAAAAAGATCTGGAAAATAAATTTTGTGACATGCAGAAGCTTGTCGAAACAACACCAATTTAGTTCTTTGATAAGTGTGGTTCTGACTGAAATGTAACATTTTGAAGCCTCTGATATTCCATCAAGCCACCGTTTCAGTATATTTAACTGAGAAGTCTGACACATATCAGAAACCACAAAATAAAACTAAAGTAAAAATAGCTTCATCTGCATCTCCCCACAGTCTCCTCTCATCTCGGGAAGCTTTTAATCTAAAGCAACAGTGATGTTGTTTACACCAGTTTTGGCTCAGAAGACGGGGCCCAGAAAATGTAGCTTCCATGGAATGTGATGGAAAAGCTTTCATAATGTGATTAGGTCGTATTGACTCACATTTTGCTTATGAGTTGGCAACAGGGAGCACTGTTAAATTTAATCTCAGACTTTCTCTTCTTTGCCAGAAGTTTCTTCCTCTCCCAGTAAAGGCTGTTGATCTCATCAGTGTTGGCCAAAGGGACACCTGACCCCGCTGACTTGCAGAGCTCAGTCAGCGCTTCTGCATGGATAACGGGGCTGTAAGTGACCTGGAAATGAGTTCAATTCCCAAAATGGCTGGGAACTGTGCTGGATTCACAATATCCTGCCTCGTCTTCGAATCTTCACAATATCTGACATTTCTCCCTTTTCTCTGCATTTCTTCTGTCTTCTTTTTATTCCATGTGACACACAAGCCCCTATCATTTTCCTCTCACGCAGCATTACTCTCCCTATCTTATCAGTCTCAGAGGTTTTGTCTAAATGAGTAGCTCCGGTGTGCAGATCAACATCTCTGAGTCTCGGTTAGATTCAATTTCAAACTTATCTTTGTCAGTGGAAAAAATACAGAGTACAAAAAAGTGGACTGAGCCACAATGTTAGTGCCAATCAGTTAGAGAAATGCTGCTTTGGAAAATGGTAAATGGACTCGCGTTGCACTTTCCTGCTCCCTCGGATAACAGAAGCACTTTTACACTCTTTGTCACATTCACCCATGCAAACCACACTCATACACTGATGGCAGAGGGTTTGTTTGTCGCCCAAAGACACTTTAAAAATGGAGGTTGGAAGTTCAAAAAAATGTGATTATTTGGGCTAGAAAGTTATCAAAAGCTAGGTTTCCACCAAAAGTAAATAGGACTTTTACTTCCAGGGCTTTTCTTTTAGGGTTTAGAGGGTTCCTCTAGCATGATACTGTGTCGTAATTATGTCATTATGGATAATTTAGCCTGCTTAAGTATTGAAGTGGTTGGAAATTTTCAGTCCTTTCAGGATCTCCTTTAGAGGAACCTTTTTTCTTTTTTGGGGAGGGGGTGGTTAAGTCTTTGGGACGAAACTGAGTGTCTGGTACCGATGGCAGTAACTTGGTCGGTGCCATCCCAGAGGAAAGTTTCTGTGGTGGAAATACAAAGAATATTTGACAGCTAAGGCCCTGTTTGCTGGCAAATAAGCCAGTTATCTAGCTTAGCTAAAATGTTAGCAAAGAGGAATAAGTTTCGGCTAAAGTAAAGTCCTGTAGTGTTGGCCTAAACAGATTTTCAAATATCAAATCTTTGGACACATTTCTCCAAAAAAAAAGTTAAATATTAAAGAAAAATCATAGGTGACATGGATGCACCTGGTTGATAGTCAGTCAAATTGCAGACTTTAAAGCTTTTTCTTGATTCATCTGTGTTTGTTTGTTTGTTTGTTTGTTTGTTTTTTGGACTCTAATGTTCATGTTGTTTTGGTTAAGTTTAGCTCATAAAACAGGGGCCTATGAGTCAGCCTCAAGTGGTTGTTTAAGGAACAACAGTTTTTTCAAACTTCATAGTTTGCTTTATTTTTCAGCCCCAGTGATTGCAGCTTAATAGAAGCTTACAAACAAATAAAAACTAATGAGTGTTGGAAAGAAAACACCCCAAACTAATTTCTTAACTCCTTAAACTAACTCATCATAAGTTCCACATCAGCAACAATGTAAAGGATTCAGTTGGCAGACTCGTTGGTTTAATTCTATTAGAGACCGACTGAACGCTTTAGAGAAAACATCACCAGAGTCTACATGATATTCTTGCAGACACACAGCGCTGTCTGCCTGATGCTGTAATCAAATTGAGAAAATCTGGATCAGGGATGCTGAGTCACTTTGTCTAATCTTGAGTGGCATGACCTTCAGTGATCTCTCTCTGAGAAAGCTCTTTAAATGTGCATCAGATTAAATTTTCAGACTGACGTGCTCTTTCAGACAGCACTGGAGACGACAGACCGTTTACAGGAATTGTTTCCTTTCTTTTCTGGTTTTGTGTTTATAATTTACATTTTATTTACATTTTTCAGCATTGATACCTGACTGTAAACACAGTACGGCCTGATGTCACCAAACTCATCCACCGATGTGAAATTTAGAGTCTAAGAAGCAGAAAAGTTGGAAAGATGGAGAGATTGGGAAATAGTCAGATGGATTCATGAATAGATGAATGTATTAATGGTTAGAGACAGATGGATCAATGGATTTGATGGATGGATTGATGGATTAATGGTTGTGTGGTTAGATAATGGATTAATAGAGGGACTGTTTGACAGAGGATCAATAGATGGATTAGCGGATGGACAGATGGATTGATTGGAGGACTGAATGATGGATGAATGGGTGTATGAATGGACAATGAAAAGGGGATAGATGAACAGGTGTTTGACTGGATGGCTGTATGGATGATGGATATATGGACTGACGAATGAACAGATGAGTGGGTGTAAGAATAGGTGATGAATAGATAAAGGATGAACTGACAATATGTAGATGGATGGATGGATGGATGAAAAACATATTCATGGATTGACCTTTGGATGACCAATAGTGGGATGGATGGATGGATGGATGGATGGATGGATGGATGGATGGATGGATAACTAAATGGATGGATTAATAGAAGAATGAATGGATAAATAGTTGGGTGTATGGCTGTGCAATGTATAGATAGATGGATGGATGGATGAGTAGATAGATAGATCAGAGGATTGCATGTTAAATAGGTCAATGATTGGGTAATGAACTATTTGGTGGGTTGATGGATGGATGGATGGATGGATGGATGGATGGAAAGTTAAATGAACAGATGACTGGGTGTAAGGATGGATGATGAATAGATAATGGATAAAAAGACAAAGCATGGATGAATAAATGGATGGGTGGATGAATGAATGAATGGATGAATTTGTGTCAGGATGGACAATGGAAAGATAATGCTTGGATGGATGGATGGATGAATGGATTGATGGACGTGAGGAAGACTGAATGGATGAAAGATTATAAGGGTGGGCAATGGATGGATGGATGTATGGATGGATGGATGGGTGGATGGATGGATGGATTAGGAACATAATTATGGATGGATTTATGGTTGACCAATGGTGGGATGGATAGATGGATAAGTGCATTTGTGGATGTATAGAAGAATGAATGGATGAATGATTATAAGAGTGGACAATGGATGGATGGATGGATGCAAGAGTGGGTTGTGAACTGATGGATGGATGGATGCATGGATGGATGGATGGATGGATAAATGAAGGTAAGGGCATCTCCAGTCGTTCTATCTCAGTGTTAAAAGGTTTCATCTTGCCTTGTGTGATGATGATTTTCCCGACAGCTGTCTCCATTGATGGACAGTTGCTCAGCAGTGTGGTTCAGTAAATGACATTACTATGCATCACTCCTCTAACTTTCGTTATTAACCCATGAGCAGCACTAGAGTGTGTATAACATAACAAAGAAAAGCAACCCCATCCCCCACGTTAAGCTCGAGTGAGGAAATCCAATAGTGAGCTTCGGAAATGAAAGAAGCAGCTTGATAAGAGAAATGACTGGGAATGATTTTTTTCTTCTTTATTCTGTGTGTTATTGTGAGCCCTCTCCATGAAAGGCCACGAGTGTCTGTCACGAGTGATTCTGTTTTCATAGAGTCGTCTAATCCGGGCTCCTCCATGCTGTCAGGTCCACTGCCTCTCATTGTGCTCCTTGCCTATCTGATTATCTACAGAATTACAAGTGGCCAGAACCGCATCGCTTCATTGTTACGGGTATAATACGTTCTGGCCAGATCTGAGCTTTTCAGAACCATGACTATGAACTGCTTTGAATGAGTTCAGCACAAAGTCCATAGAGGACTGTAATGACATTCATAACCTTTCCCACGTCCCCTGCAGCACACGCTGATGATATATTTCCCTCTTGGTTCCTGGTATTAGAGGGCTTTGGCTGAGTTAGAAATTGTTGGTGTGTAAACTTTAAGCCCTAAGACTTTACTTTGACATTCTTCAGTGTGCTGTTGAGGGAAATTAATATTTATCTTAATGTAATTGCAGACTGGATTGGAACGGCAACCAGAAATGATCAAACCTTTGGCTCTCAATACCCAACACAGAATTTGCATATCCATATACTCTGCTTAGAGTGGGAACGAGTATTGATAACACATGGCAAGTAGAGCTACACCTAAACTTTCTCAGCATACATTCAAGTTAAGTTTGAGTTCAGACAGAAATGGGCTTGAGAGGTGAAGCTTGTCAAAGGTTGTGATTGTAAGAGGAAAAGAAAACATCTCTGTCTGTGTTTATGGACAGAATTTCTCAAATGCAACCTCTCATTTTCTCATAACGCTCACACAGAGTTCAGAGTTGGTCTCGTTGCCATAACAACCCCCTGCCTGATCACTGCCGAGCACACAATAGGCTCCGCATCAATGGCGGCAAAAACATCCCTCTGCAATCAGCCCAATCGCCGAACAAGCCTCTTATCGGGGTGCACGCGCTGACGGAGCCCCCGGCGCAATCAGATCCACCTCCTGAATGAACAAACCCCGACTGCCACTTTTAATTTGATTGGGCAAACAGTGAATTAATGGAGGCTCGCTGAGAGCTGGACGAGCTTGAAATGGCTAAGCCCATGCAGGGTGTATTATGAATGATGCCTTTGCCCCTGTAAGGCAGTCATTAGAGCACTTAATCATAAAATATTGCTCCTTGGGAATCCCGCAAGTCCTCCTGACTGTGAAGCAAAATCTGCTTCCAAGTGCACTTAATGGTGAAGCATGCATTTTTCACACTATCAGACCTACTTAAGGAACAACGTCCCCATTTTTCAACACACAAGTTATCCCTCATTCTCAATGTGCCTCGTACATATACTTTAAAATCTGTGACACAACTTACACCTGTATCTTAAACAGTTTAAGGTTTAAACTGTCTTCCTGGGTTATGATTTCTGTTAAGTTCGGCAAAATCTGCAGCTTGTGTTTTCAGTGCTATTCAGAGTTTGCAAATCTGAAAATAAGAGCAACAACAGTTGAGGTCTACCAAGAGTAGAATTGGTATTTCTGGATAAGAATGTAAACATCAATCAATCACTCAATCTTAGTCAATCCATGGATTAGAAGAACAAAGACCATGGTAGCGCTCATGATTGATTCACTTTTTGCCTTCGGATGTGCTTTTATTTTGAAAATCATACACTGTGTCTTACCATTTGCATGTGATTATCAATCCAAATGTTTGCACTGGTGTGGGGATGCAGCCAACTTTTAAAGTCATCTGGAAGTTATGCTCTTATTTTGAAATTCCTCCCAAACTTACACAGTTGTAGACCACATGCAAACGATTTTCATTCAAACTTTTTGTACCTGGACGATGCCAGGCTTTTATTTTGAAATACCCAACACTGAACAGGTGTAGAGCCAAGTTGCAAAGACTTTTCTTCCTCCATCTTTTGTACTAGCGTATATAACTGCTCGTTTTTTGGATATCATTTTAAAGATGTGCTTTCATTTAGAATTCAGTTAATGTAGAGCTGCTCTTCAGGTTGCAGCTTATTATTCAGAGTACACATGACTGACTACACTACTCTGATTTTAAGGTGGTGCTTTGAAATGTTCAGATTTTAACTTTTTTTCACACATTAGGAAAAATGGACTCATTCAAAGTCTTGTCAGTGTGAATGAAATGTCCCATCTCTTTTAAATTCCATAATTCTTTTAGCCATTGTGTAAAGTGCCACTTCTGAAAGTAGAGGAAAAGATTGTTGGTATGATTCAGCATCTGTTCAAAGAATCGAAAGTGATTTCAAACGGTCTTTTCATCAAAGGACCAAACGCTCAGCTGTCCTTAAAGCTTTTACAGCTCAGAGCTCAGATTTTGTCGAAAGCTGAGGCGCCTTTGAATTCTGAGCAATGATGTCTCCTCAGCTTCTCCTCGGGGGGAAAAAAAACATCATCACGTCTCCTTGGATTTATGTAAATTACTTCTGAGACACAATGCGTGAAGAGAATTGATGTTTTAGGAACATATTTCATCAGGGCTTTAAAAACTGCAAGGATGTCGCCCAATTAACAGCCAGATGTGGCCCATAGCTGCGACATAACAAGCTGTCAAACAACTTGTGAATTCTGGTGATGAATTCTACCTCTACTGAAGACTAATAGACTGAACAATCCTCTACCTTCAGACTTAGGCTTGTCGACACCAGTCTGCACCCGTTTAAAATCAGGAAGTGATACAGAAACAGGGATCTGATCTCCTGTTGAACTTTGATGCACGTTTTCTTCAACAGTTGCCCGAATAGTTTGAATAATAGTCTGAAACACTTAGCTATACTCATTGAAGAAAAACCGTGTGATGTTAGAATGTGTCTGTTGGCATTGGCATGTTAGCATATTAGCATAGCATTAGCCTAGCAAACTAGCATTGGCTTGTAAATAATCCAGCTGCAACCTCAAGACCAAAAATATGAAGCCAATGCGAAAGTGCATAAAACTGCAGTTCTTGTAGTGACCACTTGGCACTGGTTGCAGAAACATTGCAAATCACATATGCACTTTGCAGAAAAAGTTGGCTTTCACGGCAAAAATTTTAAATGAGTATAGTCGGGTCGAAAAACAGTTGAGTCTGAAAAGCTTGTTTCTCTATTTACACACACTGTATTTAGGGCGACATTTCTTTGACCTTGTTATTTTCAAAGTTATTGAACTCACGGGAAAGGCTGACTTGACTGACATTTGGTCACGCTATAGCTACCCCGCCTGTTTGCCTCAACCAAGTTTTAACAAAGCTAAATTGAGTTCAGCATTTACAATGACAACTGGCTTCAAAACTCTGTATCAGAAAAACATGAGTGACCTCACTGCTATTACCTACAGATAATATTCGCTCTATGATTGTAACATCATTACCAGATCCTAAAGAGTCGTATGTGCCACTGCCTGACCAAATTACTATTACACTCTCTTAATAATTCTCTCCGTTGTCTTTTCTCATGATCGCAACACATACTCTGTTCAAATATGAACTATCTGAACTTTCCCGACCAGCAACTTCTGCTGTTGTCTCGCTGTCATCTCTTCTCATAATCTTTGCTGATCTCTCATCCAAAGCAAGCACCACTGTCATCTAAAGGGGTCAGTTTGCTAGTGCACTAGCTTACAAGCCTAACATTGATGAATGAGCTCCGCCACAAAAACATAATTAACGTCTATGGATGTCAATAGCAGCAAACGAATAAAAAATGATTTATGAACAACTTTTCCCACTTGACCATTTAAAGAAGCTGGAGTTTGTCCAACAGCTGACTGCTTTGACCTTTCGAAAGCCTCCGCTGTTTTATGTACTTGCTTGTCAACATCAAAATAATGTCATATGTAGCATGTCACATTGTTTGACAGTGGGTCGATGACAGTATTGACAGATACTGATATTCAACCAACGTATCCATGTATCTCATGTGAATTCAATCCATGACACCACATATTTGTCTCAACCAGAATCTTCACCCTAGATGGGAGAAACTGATATCAATTTCACCAGAATCACTGGAACACGCTCACATTTTCCACTCCCTGATGACGCCCCGTTTCATCCTGATAATTGTTGAGACTTCTTCCTTCCCGTTGCGATGCCTCTCTGCTTCTACAGTTTAATTCAAATTCTCTGAATCTTAATTAAAACTTCTTCAGCATTCCCTCTTGTGAGGGGAGCGTTGACGTTCAGCTGCATATTCATCATGCAGTGTATGGAGGTTGATTGATCGTATCAAAGAGACTTCCTGACTGTGCGCTCCTCTCCAGAACTTCCTGATTGCTAATACAGCTTGGAGAGCCGTGCCAAAACAAAACGCTGGTACTCTGATGAGTTTGTCTTTGTTGCCTTGCAGCTGCTCGCACAAGAAATTCTGTTTTATTTTAGTACTTTATTCTAGCCCAAGGAAATATTACTGTTTAGCTTAAATGTCAAAGTAATCATTGGTAGAATGAGACGTCTCATTTTTATGTCACATTGACTGCGAAGCTGCTCGAGGCAGTATTAAAAAATAACAGTATACTTGTCAGAGCGGCGTAAATCATGCAGCGACACACTGATGAGATCATCACATCATTTACAATTTAAATTCTTGCTTTTTGTGTTCATGAAAATGAGTTTAGTATGACACATTTGATCATTTCTCAAAGCCGTAAGAGGTGACAAATTAGGAATGAAGGAAAATATTTAAAATTGGAACCAAAACATCATACATATTTCCTCTACTGTCACTATCCTCATTTGTTTATCTTTAACATGAAACATGTTCAGACATCAGGGGGAAAAAACTCATGGATCCTTATTTTTTATTTACATTTTGCTGCTGTACGCTTTATTTTATTTATATACCATTATTGCGACTCCTTAATTATATCCAAGGCTCTATCTTCTACACAGATCTCAGTTTTTTCACTGTAATATAGACTGCTAAACTTCACTGAAGATTTTCTTTGTTTTGACTTTAAAACTTAACTTACTTTTATTTTGGACAAACATTTAAAGAAAACAGGTTTTTTTATTTTTTAATAAAACTTCTGCCCTTCAAAACTGGGCTTCCTGCTATTATTTCTGCCTTGAAATATACCTTCAAAGCCAGCACAACATCAAATTTTCCTCTTGTCACTCACCTGGGAAAAACGGCCAAAACAGAACAGATAGGACTAAGGTTTGGTCTTCTTTGTCCCTGCAACTGATCAGATAAGTTGCTTTTCAGTGTGTCAACTCACACTGGATGTGCTCCGCTGTGATCTAGCCGCATCCCTGCTCCGGCAGGTTGCAGCATGTGCTTAACAGTCCTACTTTTGCTGGATGCCAGGGCAAAGCCCGTTAGACAGGAGGCTGGTTAGTCAGAAGGGCTATTAACCAGATTATCAAAAGGGGTGTGTTAGTCAGAAGGCCCGTTCGGCAGAAATCAAAAGGCTTGTTGGTCAGAAAATCAGAGGGCCTGTTTGTCTGAAAGTAAGAGGACAATTCTCTGAAGGTTCATTCATCAGAAAATCAAAAGGCCTGTTAGTCAGAAAATCAGAAGTTCTTATTGGTCAGAAGGCCTTAAAGTCAGAAAAATAGTTTTGCTGTTGGAATATCAACTTAATTCAAAGTAATCTTCTTAATCAACAGGCCATTTATATATTTTTTTTACTTACAGGCCTTTTGTTTTTCTCACCAAAGGGCCATCAGACTTTCTGACCAACAGGCCTTCTAAGAACAGAGCTGTCTCTTTTTTGTGTAGTTCAACACCTGTTTGCGGGCGATTTTGTTCAAAATTAACACTTTTTGGGCAATCAATAAATGGTTTTGATAATTTGTGTGATCTCAGTTGACTTTTGAGTTGACTTTACATCAAAACACATTTTAATCATTTCTTACTTTAAGTAATGCAGAGTCATATGGCAGTGAAGTGTTCCAAAACCTCACCTGCTTGTATCAAACTTGGTTGACTTTTCTTTAGTTGTCAAAATAGACAATGGGCCACAGTAAATTGCGTCTCGAAGAAGAATGCCTTTTCATGCAAAACCCTGTGTTAATAATTTTAAAACTATCAAGCCAGCTGGTTTAAAACAAGGCATTTTGCAAAATTAATGCAGTGGCGCTATTTTCGGGTGAAAGCAGGTGAATGAATCAGCAGGCCCCAGCCTGGCAGGACTCCAGCATGTTGGGATTAATTGCTGCAGTGTGGGTGAATAAGCACCTGCGGTTTACTCATCTACAGCTTTAGCACGCACCTGTTTATGCAACTATTCACTTTCAGGCCCAAAATAACAGACCTGCTTTAATGTGTGCTACTTTAGTGAGGAATTTAGTCGACTTTGTTCTCCGGAGCTTTATTACAGCAGAGTTAGATTGTGTTGTGTTGTAGTTGTTCAAGACCAAAGTTGAAAACAAGTAGCAAAACTGTTGCTTCTGCTTTCTTTTTGTGGAATCAAAGCTACTACTTTAAGCCAGATGCTAACGCTACAACCAGCAATTTTCCCTGAGGAAAGCAACCATCCTTCAACCAGGCTCGCATGCAGGATAAGGCCACCCCCTCATGACAAGCTCTGACATATCTATCAAGGAGACAAATGCCCCAAACCAGACAGATAAATAAACCTAGAAGAGAGGAATCTATTTTCTTTCTGCTGACTCTCTCTGACTTTAATAGTCATAATAGGCATTTGCCCAAAATGCTCGGATGCCCACATGTGACGAATTCCTTGCCCCATGCACTTTTGGTGGTCCGTGCATGCAGGCACTGCAACCCAACCCTTCAGCAAAAGTAACAATCACCGAGATCATTCTCACCAAAATTGCACTGCACACTGTTTGATTGTTACTACTCGCCCACTTCCGCGCTCCTCCTTCCATATAGTTCACAGGGCGACACCAAAACACCCAACAGGAACGAGTAGGAAAATAACCTGGGTGCAGTGGATGAAAAATGCCACTTACGCAGCACAAAACCCCCAACAACCTCCGTGCAATGTCCTAAAAAAAGAGCACTCAGTCCCTGTGAAGATGTTTAGAGACGTGTTCTCGGGTTGAATGGAAGTCAGAGCTGGAAAAGGGGGTGAATTGCAACCTGTAATGTAGAGGGGAAAAGGAGGAGAAGCAACTCTCTCACCTTCAGCAAGAATGCAGACACAACTGCTGTTTAGTAACAAATATTTCCTCAGGGTAATTACTTTTCCTCAAGTCAGACTCATAAAGTAGCACACGTAGAAATATGAAAATGGAAGTTTGTTCCGACTATCCCTCAAGTACAGAAGCCCCAAAAGGTCATGTTGTCAGTTGTTTTCTAAATATCCCAAAAAACCAAACTTATTTTTTAAGGTTAAAAGGATTATTCATCTTTCTCATTAAAACAACAGCAACAAAAAAGCATTTTTCTGAGATAATTTCCTGGCATTTTAAAACTCAAATGTGTTGTTATCTTTAGCCAATGGGCAGCGTGCCAAACAACCTTTCTATGGCTGCCCACACAACTATGGTACATGAAGCCTGTTTCGCTTATTTATGCTTTTCTTTAAGTATCAAAAGTACAAAGAAACTGTAAACATTTATTATGTTTTGGCAGTGGAAGAACAGCAACTTGGCACAGTTTCCTGGCTCATGTTGATGATGATCAACCTTCTGATGTAATTTTTAGATCGCCAGTAAATTATCTTTCATTCTGGGAAAATGAACTTTGTTCTCCCAAGACTACAAGAATATAAGAAGAGGCTTCAAGAAAACAAATGGAATTAACTCACTGTCTTGAGAAAATAAAACATATTTAATGGTGACTTCTTTGAATCAGTTTCCATAGTAAAATCACGCTGAAAATAATGGTAACTCTTTAATATACTATTGTTTTCTTCGGGCTTTTCAAAGTGACAGTGATGAGTGGGAGTGATGTGTATGAGTAACGTGGAAGTGACAGATTTACGTCAGTGATGTACAAATCATACAAAAATTGTGACTTTTTTCCACAGGGAATAAAACTGTAAAACTTTGAGAGCATATGAGTGATGTAATTAAGTGACATGCAGAAGTGTCATATGTCATTTTCATGTGTCAATGATGTATGGAAGTTGTGTGTGCAAGCGAAGGACGTGGGAGAAGTTTACAAATGATTTTCATTGTTGAGGTGACTCATAATGGACTTAAAACTGATTAAATAATAGAGGTAAAAACCACAGAGCAGGTGTCGAGGAATTGCACGTTAAGATTGCACCAGTTCTTAGACTGCACTCGCAATACAAACTAATTATTGCACATTCAGAAGACAGAGGGTTTGGTATTGAAAATATACATATACATCACGTAACCAGAGCTAAAGAAGTGATATGAGATGCTTTTTTACATAATTGGTTGTCAAAGTATAACAGTGACCTTATGAAGCGAACGTAAAGAACTGAACATTTCCTTTTCCTTTGTTGGGATTAAAACTCTGATTTTCTGTGTGAAAGCAGTGAAAGCTAAAGGCATTGATCTCCCAGCCCTTACAAATCAACTTACCTTCATATCACCTAATGTGCACCTTTTCTGCCTTCACAACTTCAGCATTCAAAGCTTAACATCTGGAAAATATGAATTAAAGAAGCTGAAGCTGAGATGACAGGGGTTGTGATTTTCAGACATGGAGCCATTTGTCAAAGAATATTTGTTTTGTTGGATGAATTATACTTACTTTGATAGTCATATGAAATAAACCATACATTAAGTCTGTGACAAATGGACGTCTGCGGTGCATGTATTACAGGTTGGGAAGCATAAAGACAGGTTCTTACTCTCTCACCTTCCAATTCAGCACTGGCTTTGCCCTCACTGTTTCAATCCTGTGTAATCCTTGCACTGGGTCACTCGCTGACGGCTACTCAATCACTCCTTCACTTGCCGTGTTCTCCATGACAAATAGATGTGTTCCTGCCAAGCTCGGCAAGAACAAATGAATGTTTTTTCTTCCCCCCACTGCCTACCATCTTGTTCTTTTTTAGTATTATTTTGCTGAACCAGGCAAAAACACCTTGCTGTTTGTCACTTTGGAAGTCTACTGTATACCTCACTCCTGCGGCGATAGGTATATTTCAGGAAGACAGATTGAGACATCAGTTGCCGATTCTCTACTTGCTGAGCAACAAATAACCCTCTAGTGTCTGTGTATAGCCTATTGTGTTCACTTTTTATAGACGATAACCACACCTTAACACTGTCTAGACAATTTCATTCAAATTTTCAAGCTATGTACAGAAGTAATAGCGTACCAGCAGACAAACACCAGTGTTCCTCCTGACAAAAACAAATGTCTGAGAGTAAATTACACCAGGGAGGAACGACGCCACCGTTAAAGGCATGAAACGACAACAGAGCACTTTTTCCCCCCGAGTAGAAACCATACACACGTGGACATAGTGACATCACCCATTTGTTTCCAATTATCAATTCATCCTAGTTTTGTTCCAGTTTTGATGAGGTAAGAGGTGGCGCTTTAGTGTATTTGCACTCAGTCAAGTCAGCCACACCCTTACATGGGCAAAACTCGTAAGTTTAATATCCTAAAAAACAACAATGCATATCACAATTCACCAACCCTCTAGTGTATGCTGATAGAGTTACAAACTTTTCAGACCCAAACTGTTTTGTGTTTCTTTTTAACCAGGTAATAGGCATGTTTACTGATGCGATCAAAATCACCTTTTTTGGCTTGTTGTGTATGTGGTTCTCAACGTTTCTGCAGCCAGCCCCAAGTGGACACTCAAAGAACTGCAGTTTTAAACACTTATGTGACGCATTTATATTTTTAGACTGGGGGGTTCCACTTTTAACCCTCTGATGCATGAATTATAAAATTCACTGTCAGGATTTTTCCCTTGAGTGGTTTTATTTGTCTTAAAGCATGAAAAAAAGTGTTCAATTTTTTGTTTTTTCGAATATTTGTAACTGAGCATTCAACTTAAAACAGTGTGAACTCAATGTAAATATGACTTATTTTTCTGTTTGACTTTTTTTTTTTGGTAATTTCAAGAACAATCTTTTTTTAATGCTTTGCGAAACATTTTAACTCTCTTTCATCTATTTTAACACTGAATAATTTATAGTTTATAAGCTTTTTCACTCTCAAATGTTTGTCTATAACATTTTTAAAAGTATATATATATGTTTGGGAAAATAATTGAAAACATTTTTTCAGGCCCTAAGGAGAATAAAAATATCCTGACACAGGCCAATATGAATTTCCACCACATGAACCACTGAATTTAAGAGTAAATAAGTTTTAAATAGGTGTCCACTGTAGTGACCACTATGCACCACAGGGTTAAAAACTTATAGGCTGATGCTAGTGCTATGCTAAATTGCTAATGCTAGCACTGAATACTCTTTTATTTGTTAAATTAACATTACTCTGTCATTTAAGCTCCCACTGGCTAATTTGAACTGTCTGAGACTGGGACTTGCTGATTGGTCAAAACATTTTATGGGACTTGATGCTACATAGATTAACTCTCAGACGTAATGTGTCGATTCAAAAAGTTTAAGTGCCAAGATTTTGTAATCAAAATTAGTTTTAGATTATATATGAGGTACAAAAACAGATTAATATCAGAATAAAGCAAAAATTAGCTGATCTGAGGTCAAAACATGCTATCAGGTAGCTTTGTTGTGTCTGAAATTCACTTTCTAGTTTCCCAAAGCACACATTTTTAGCATAAAGATAAAGAATTAAAAACATATTAAATAGCAGATTACACACTTTTTAAAAATAGATTGTGTTGAAAAACAACTTTGTTTATTACTCAACACAGATTAATGTGAGCTATCAGAGAAAACCTCACCTGTCTGTTTTGTATGGACAGTTTTGATCCAACTGTTGGATAATATTTTTGACTCTGAGCAAATGTTTAAAGACTTTACTTCAAGTTTAATTAATCTCAGCTGAATACTACAGGCAGAATAAATTTTTCGTATATATGGATAAACAAACTACAGAAAAAGGCTTCCTAGTGCTGTATTCTGTTTTACTTCTGCACTTGAAAAATCAAACACTGCTTTTTTTTTCCACAAAAGCTATAAAAAATGTCATAGTGGAATTTATAAATTACAATGCACCATTACTTTTTCATATATCAAACAGACCTTGAAATTGCGTTTCCAGTGGGAGATACTACTGAGCCTTTGATTGTGTTTAGGTGGGAAAGGAGAGTCCGAGCTTAATGTAGTAAAAAACAAACCTCTTTAATTATGTCCTCTCAAGCTGTTCCTAACAGGGCCATCTGTGGTGCAGCACTACAAAGGTGCTGCCGGTTTGTTCTTGTGGAGAGACGAGTGTTTGTACCTGGAATGTTTGTAAAGAACGGCAGTTTTTACTGTGTGTTGGTCCCAAGGAAAACTCATTATCAGACGCAGTACGAGGAAACTGACATAGATGTGTTCTGGTTAGATTGAGAATTTAAACCATGAGCCAGTGGCATAAAGGAGGATTTAATTTGAAGAGCAGTCAATCAAAACTCTAGGTGTGATCTTGTTCGCTAAGATTTATAACCTAATTGTGGGAAAATAATCAATGTACGGAGTTGCTGCCCTACTTGCACTTTCACACTTTGCTGCATTGACTTGAATAATGCTCTCCATCTTTGGCATGAGCTCTGGACTGAACATTGTTGATGCTTTTCTGCACATGTGTGGGTTTCTTATTTTGTTTCTTATGGTGCATTGTGTGGTTGTATTTTAGACTTTTAATTAAGTCTTACTGTCATTGTTTACTTTTTTTTGTGTTCCAGCTGCAACGCTAATTTCCCTTGACTGGACAATTAAGTGATTCTGATTCTGAAAGATTGGTGACTTTCTTTCTCATGCTGCCATGAGGTTAACATTGCACAATATATTTTTATTTTCCCTCTCTAACTAGGTAAAGCTGTACAACAAAAGCTAGACAGCGTGAGTATTGTCACTCTGACTTGTGACCTCTTAGTGGCGGGGTAGTTCGTAGTTTGGGGTTAAGTGTCTTGCCCAAAGACACTCCAGCATGTGACTGTGGGAGCTAAGATCGAACCATCAACCTTCAACCAACTCTCCCATTGAGCCGCAGCTTCCCTTAAGTCTATAGAAATACAGTATTCAGATTAAATGTCAAGCTATTGTTTGATTAGCAGAAATAAGCTTAGGAGTAAGCTAAATAGGGTGAAGAGGAAAGATAGCACAAAAAATGTTTTGTTTCTACTTCAAAAGTGTTAACTCATCAAAACTGATGTTGAAAAGTGGGAAAAATGAAAATGAAAAAAAAAGAAAATTAGGGGAAAAAAGGGCTAATACACAAGGAGCAATTATACCTGGTTCACACAATTAGTGTGTTATACAGATGTTGCATCTTATCTGATTGCAAACATGGCAGAAGTAGGGTGGTCTTGATATGCAATTAGTATTTCTTCACTCAGGTCTATGAAATAAAAGAGGGAGACTGTAATGTTGTAATGCAGCATCCCTGTCTGTAACATATCCTGTTTGCACTAAATAACAGGAGAAGAAGAATGGTGACTGCATCAAATCAGAAAAGAAGAAAAAAACATCAGCAATAATTGTTGAAAATATGAGTTCAGTGCTGTTTGATCAATAGACAGAAAAGTTGCTGTAAGTAGCATGACGTGCTTTTTAAAAAAAATTGAACCCAGTGACTATTTAGTAGTACTTTAACCAGATGGTCCCTCATTACCTCATCCAAAAAAAAGTTCTTTTGTTAGTTTGGGACTCTTGTTTTAAGGAAGACAGGGTATTTTTGAACAAAATGCAATGCAGAATCAGGTAAGTTTGCTTAATTAGAAGGCCCAGTTGACACTAGTAGACGTAACTTTTGAAGATGGGGTATGTAGGATGATAGCAAAGTAATATACTGATTGTAACTGATAACATTTAGGGTTTTTTTGCAAAACTCAAACAAATATCATTTTAAAAATTATCTTTTTGACTCTGTTTTGGTACACTGTGAAAAATCATCCCTAGTTGAATGAAAAAGAAGCATCTCTAATAACAAAGCTGTTTAGAACTTTTTACTCTCACCTGAAATTACACACTCTGACAGCCTCTGTAATTCAGATCATGCACTTACTGTTACTGAAATTTTGATATTGTCCAAGCTAATAACACTGCTCTGGTACAAATTGGATCTTGACAAATGAAGGTGTCAAAGGGCCCGGTATTACCAGGACCAGGTGAAGATTTAGTTGATGCCTGGCAGCTTTAAATAAAGGAGTCATCGTATTAATAAATGACTTGTTCTGCCTTTTTTTTTTTTGGCACTAATCTGTCTGGCTCTTGGCGCCTTCCTCTCCATCTGATAATGAGGTGCCTCCAACCTCGCCCAGGGGCTTTTTTGTAGCTGCTCTGCCAAATTAGCACTTCTGAACAACTTTTAATTATACTCTGTGGTATGAAAATACAGAGGTGGATGTCCAACAGCATTGGCAGGTCGAGTACCAGTTAAAAATAATAACCATGTGCTTCGGTCCAAATTTCTTCATTAATGTCTTGTCAAGGTTTATATTGCTTAACAATCTTTGTTGGTTATAAAACAGGAGTGAATCCTTGAGGTTTTCACCGGTATCTGGCTCTCCTTTCCAAAGTATTGGCTGGTTATTAACTACACATTAGTGGAGTCAATGATAGATTGCACATCAATAGATAAAGAATGATTGATGATAGTCATTAAAGGACCATGACAATGCTTTGTCAGTAGGAGATTTATCCTATTGATTTAACAGAGGTCACAGGATATTAATTATTCCAACGAAAATCAGATGATTAAATCGCCGCCAGCACCAAGGATAATAAAACTTGAATTATAAGTGCGTCAGTAAAATAAATGCAGCTACTGGTGGAGAACACCTTGTACAGTCGGAGTACATGGGAATTAATGATATGGATAACCTTTAATGCTGGTGAAGATATTGCATGCTGGTGTTGGTAGGTTCATATGTCCTAATTATGTTTCCCCCTCAGCCGAAATCGGACAAGTCCCGTCCCTGTGCCGTTATAAACACCTCAGCTGCCTTTTCACTCACGTGTGTTTTGCTGTTGGGAGTGCACCGTCAATATGGAGCCTTATAGACGCCTGAGCGTGAACACTGCCTCCATAAACCCACGGATCATAAAACTTAACATTCCCCTAAAAGTGTGGCTGTGATTTAATTACGACAAAAAGCCACAGTCCGTTTCAGTTCAAAGGACGCTGCTGCTGACTCCAGCTATTCCAGACAGTTTGAACCGCACTCGCACTACACTGGCGTTTGTTGTTAAAGTCTGTAATTGTTTTTAACTTGCAGGGAATGGTAAGCTGAGTGGGAGTTGGTGAGCAACAGGAGCAGGGAAAGGCACAAGGACTCTGCTGCTCCTTGATTTACAACTCAGGGTGTTTTACCTTATCTGCAATTTCTGGCTGTGACTTGCAAAAATTAGCATATCATTAACACTGTGCGCTGGTTTCCACAAAGTCTGTGGATTGTGCTTGTTTTTGGAGGATGATGAATAAACTGTTATTGAAAATTGTACGCATCATTTTTCCTGGTTAAAGGAAAAAAATGCAGGTATGGATTACATTGCACAATTTACCCATTTAGGGGAGTTAAAGGGAAAAACGCCTCCAATAAATTCACTCATTTTCAAAATAAAACTGCAGAAATTGCAAATTGTTTTCAAACCATACTAAGTTTTTAAATGTTCAGCAAGAAATTAAACACTCATGCATTACAAAAGAGAAAAGGGATTTTTTTTTTCTTGAGTGAAAAGCAAAAGTCAATATCTTGATGGATTTGAATAATCATGTTTGAAACTGCATGTCAACTGTCAAAGTAATCACAAAAGCTAAAACTGACTCTGAATCACTCAAAAATATCTAAATCAAAACTATTGTGCTTGTTTCTTCTCAACAATAATATACGCTACATCAAAACAGTGTTGGACAAAGAGTTGGTTTAACATTAACAGTAGCCAGGTGTTTGTTGTTGGTTAAATATGATTTCAATTCTTTAAATCAGGTCTGTACTTCATTATAAATTTTCAAGTAACGTTTTTTTGGTGAAAAATCAAACTAATTCTTCACACTTAAATTAGCAAAAAACAGCTAATATTAGCATTGAACCTCATCCAAATACATAAATTCAAAGTGAGTTAAGCTCTTTATTAGCAAGGCTAGCTAGTTTAAAAAAATGATAGCTAACTTGACATTGATGTTACTTTGGGATTTCTCAACTGCCTGCTTTACTTCACTTTTGTGTCCCTCAGTGTTTCAAATTGGGGTAAACAATCAAATAATTCACAATCACTTTTTTTTTTTTTTTTTTTTTAAACAACTGCTAATTTAAGCATGAACCACTTTCTGGAATCTGGAAAAGTGTTAAATTTGCTTCCTGCCCACAACAATGTTAGCTAGCTTGAAACAAAGATAGTGTGACATCGACTTTTCTAGAGTAGAAATATGTTTGAAGATTTGGTCATTTCCTAAATATAATTTTTCAAGTTCTTATTCAAGAAAAAAAAAACACTTTCATGCTAACACTTACCTTTGATTATCTTATTTACTTATCGATCGAAATATGTCAAAACTTTCTTTACATTTGCATCTTAAACACTGCTGTCCAACAACAATGTGTGGCTGAGACATTAAAACATTAAGCGGAGCAATGTCTTACTTTATTATTTATCAGTTGGAGTTTTGTTTTCTTGACCTACAGCTCTGTTTGAAGCTGGTTCCTCCATAGCAGAAAAACTCGGGTCAATTTTTGGGGGCAGCTACCTACCAATCCAAGACTTTCATTTCAGTGGAGGAGTTAATGGAGCATTTTAATGTCAGGAGAAATGGTTGAAATATTACAGAAGACGTCCAGACTCTTGAATCTAACAAGGTACAGCTTCTATTAAACAGAGTTAAGAGTATTGTTTGTGAGATTGGCTGGAAACAGATCCTAGCATGGACAGCGCCATCGTCTCAGCGCGCTCAGGTTGCAGAGCCGTTGCCAACGGTGGACACATCCTCCCTCCTCAGAGATCAAACAGGATGCTTCTATTCCTCTGTTCTTGCCTCCTGTCAGAAGGGCAGAGTCTGCACCTACGCCTCTTTATCTTCCCCCGCAGCCACCCAGACAAGGCGATGGGCTGTGTCTGTAGACAAATGCTTCACTTGTTACAGATAACAGAAACATGAAAACAGGAAATGGCCAGTGGGGCTGCAACACCGCATTTAAAAAGCTTTGATTCATTCACAGAAAGATCGTCATATTTTCCAGGAAACACGGAAATACACATTTTTCATAACATACTGTATCAAAATATGTCACCCTGAAGCAACTCTAGTTCGTAAGTATCCTTATAAAAACACTAAATCCCACATTTTTGGTATGAAACAGATGGTATGAATTATTAATCAAGCCTAACTGGCAAGAATTACTAGTTTCAATCAATTTTATGTTATAAAAATGCCTTTGTTCATGTTTGTGCAATTTAAATGAGCTTCAATAAGAGGGTTCAACTGTTAGCCAAACAACAATGACATTTAAATACATCTGTTTTGGCTTTAACATATGGCGATTTTGAATTCTTATTACCATGCATTTTAATAAAATATTCACAAGTTCTTTAAATCAAACATATCCAGTTTGCACCCAGAAGGGTTGTATTCACATAAATTATGCATTTATTGAGAGAAATTGCATATTTAGCATATTAATCTGAGCATTCCTTACAATGCAGCATGAATCTTAACTACCAGCTTCGGTTTTAATGTGAGCCTTTCATATCTTACAGAAAATCTAATTTACACTGTGTTGGTATCAGCACATTGGTTAGGCAAGGGAATTTCAGAATTTTTTTTACCAGACTTTTATCCATCCAAGCAAATTCAAGGATAGGTATGTCTGTAATAGGTTTTAATCACTGTTTCTGATGCAGGGATAAGTCCCAAACAGGACAGATTATCATCAACATTTGTGCTGCAATTACAGCCACATGAATATCAGGCTGTTTAAAACATGGACAAAGTCTTTGTGACATCACTCTTTGGTTTCTGAAGAGACAAACAAGTCATGTGTGCTGAAACAACTCAGTCACGCCTCCAAAACTGTGTTCAGAACCTCTTCATAACTTGTTGAACTTGCGCTAAAAATTAGCATTATAACATAAATTGTTACCCAGCTAAGGCCATATCGTGGTACCCACAAGAATGTGACGCATTTATACTTTTTAACACTCTGCAGTCCTCAGGTGTCCATTCCCAAACTGTAGGGGGCGGTGTACCCAAAAAAACACTTCTGCCAGAACACCAATCTAGAGAAAAAGTTTGTATTGTTTACATCGTTTTCAAAATTTGTGAATCTTGTGTTTCTGTACTGCAGACACAGAGGGTTCCTGGTCGTCTGCCATTTTTCTGTCTTTGTTAGTTGCTTGATTCTGATTGGTTGAAACTCCTTGATGATGGTTATTAACTTACATTAACTTCAAATCAATCGATGAAAATGAGTTGCAGCACAATTTGCTTTCATTTGTCACCACAGACCATAAGATGAAACTCTTAGCTTTGCTTAGCATCATATTGGTGAACAATTTGGCTGAAACACTTGTTTTGTCCCTTCATTATTAAGAAAATTTACCATGTGCATTGGTGATGATAGCAGCAGTCTCCAAAGTCGCACCATTTGCCTTGTTTATTTTTTTAAGAAGTGTGAACAACTGAGATTGTAGAAGACAACGAGCTGAAAGGAGTGAAGTTGAAGTAACCACAAGAAATCACTAAGACTAACTTTAACCACCACTTTGCTTCAGGAACTGGTCAAACCAGGTCAGGGGTTTTATTTCCTTGTCTTTGGCAGCCTCAAGTGGCCACGTATGAAACTATCGGTCTTTAATATTTACACTTTGGCTTCACCTTTGAACACCTGAGGGTGCCGTCTAGCATAACTGTATTTTTCTTACACACATGTATAACTCCCTTTTTCCAAATAAGTCAAAGTAACACATACTGTTCTGTACATTATCTCTAGTCTCAGGGTATTAATAGTAAAAGAAAAATTCAAAACGAGCTTTTACCAACAGGAAATCTTCTCATTGGCGTTTATAAACCAGACCAGCGTGTTGCTTTATGTCTTCGTCACCAGGCACTACTCTACCACATCATTACAAAAAAAAGCAACCACGTAATTGGCTGCCACTCATTGTTGCATGAAATGAGAGACAGCAGTCACACAATAACGGTGTTGCTACAGTAAAATGCGTGAGAGCACATTATGCTGCTGATGGAGATTGTGATTGTTGTTGGCATAGCAGGAGGAAGAATGATGGCAGCCGAGCACATTAACCTTCATTAGTAGATTGACCAGGGCTGTTCGCATTGAATGGAGTAATTACTGGTGACACCGCAATGATTGATGAGAATGAATGCTACTAATGAGTGGCATCTTTCTTCAACCACGTTCAACCAGCGCAGCAACCTTTGTGTCTGACTCTATGTTGACATTTGATTTTCTAACAGTGAACACACCTGATCTGAATGTGGAGCTTTATTTCCAAGAAACCCTATTGAAACACAAGACCAGTAATCTTAAATATCAAACATGCTTTTAGGGAGACGTGTTATCTGAAATTAACATCTGCCAAGTGCTTGTAACAGATGTTTAGAATCAATTAAGAATTCTTAATAGCTCTTAACACCCACTTGGTGCTTATTATTGAGAGTCACAAAGTCAACTGCCAACTAGCTAGTGGTAATAGTGGTAGCATTTGCCAAAACAAGACTAACGTAAACTGGCTGGTTGAGGTTATATAATTTAACTTACGTTCTTACATTGGCAGTCTAAAACTTTACTGAGTTGGTTGATATGCAATGACTAAATGTTGAGAAGTTCTCGAACTTTTCTCTGACTTTGAGTTGTTCAAATCCAGAGGCTTCTTCGCACATACATTTTTTAAGTCAGGAACTTGTTTTTTTAGCTGATTTCACACTCTCTGAAAGCGGCCTATGAAGTCGTGTCTATGTGAAAGAGCTGGAACTAATGACATACAGTAGGCAAATCATTATATTTTTGTTTTTCTGCCAATCCTGCTGTCTCCGGAGACTTCATTTTACTTCTTATTCAATTTCTACATGAGAAAAGGAATGGAATAAATTTGAAATTTAACACTCACTGCAGAGGGAACTGAGTTAATGTCACATCTTATTCAGATATGCAAGAAAATTGCTTGTGAATGTATTTTCCCTGTGATGCAATAGCAATGAAACATCGCCAGTCGCGGCAGTGGCGGGAGGTTGACAGTTATGTCCGCGGTGACGTATGGCGCCATTAAGAACAAAAGCTCCACTCAGCCAGAAGAGACATGACAACAGTATCGCCACGGATCTGACGGGAGCACACATCTTCCTGGTGTCATCTCTGACCTCTATATCTCTGAGCTGGAGATAGATGCATTTTCATGCCTGGCTTCAGGCTCTAATAGTCCATTGATTCATTCACAATATGGCCCCGAGTCAGCCAGGTCCCTGATTATTTATTTTCCTCTTGAAAACACCCTGGCTTCTCTCTCTCATCTGTCTTATTAAAATGTAATGGCAAACAAAACCCAAGTCTCCCTCTATCAGATGGTGGAGAGAAAAACAATTTTAAGGGATTCGCGACGGTTTATAACCCATGGCTCCAAGAGGAGAAAGCACTCAGAGGTCTTAGATGAGATAGACCTCCAAATCAATCGCTACCGCCAGAGGATTCCTCGCAGTGATGCTGCCGCTGATTGACAGGCCTCAAATCTTTGCAGTGACTGTCAAACAGAGCCAACCTTGACCACCCGCTTAGGCAGTCTAGACTTTATGCCCCGCTGAGGTGAGGCTGGTGTGAAATTTTAGGTTGTCTGCAATACAAATGTGGGGGGAAGGAGGGAGATGGGGTTATTGTAGCATATAGGATATAATTTCCTGAGCATTAAACTGTGGTGTGGACAAACTTCTGTGGAATATGGGAACCCACTTTTAAACTTCTGTCAGTGTAAACATAAAACAGCCGCTGCTTAATCTGTCATATGGAATCATTTTCCACCGGGGTCATTTTGGCTTTTTCCAAGAATGTTACTTATACACTCGACTGGCATGCGATCTGAAATTCTTACGCATAGATGGTCTTTCCAGATTGTTCTTTAACAGCTGGTGGTGGAAGTCTGGCCTCTTTACATTCGAGGGGGAGGTGGGGGGGGGCACAGCTGACCACATTGTTTGAGGCACGCCCTGGCAGTCCTGAAATGACAGATGAGGGAAACCCGTGTCCTTAATGCCCATCTATCAGAGCAGGAGCGCGCTGGAGGCTGGAATAGTTAACGAAACAGAAACCTTTAATTTTGCAGCAGGAGAGAAAGAATGGATGTGGCAGCGTTGCCTTAAAAGTTTGCCCTTTTTATAGACTCAGGAGAGATGAACTATGAAGGAGCCTGATCCTAAGGCTTCAGAGGTCTTTCTGTAATACTTCAGGACAAACTACATCATTTTTTGATTTAGAAAGACTTCTTTGATCTCGTTTGTTGCACGCCTCACTAAAAAAATTCCCTAAAGACATTTAATTGACCTCATAGTTTGCATACATTTCCACCACCATGTATGTTGCTTCTTCCAATTGTGTTGCTTCCTGTCTTAGTTAGGGACCGAGCACTGACAAGTGTCAGCGAGGACCCTCTTGAAACCCTTAGGATTATTGTTTCTTTGGGACGTCATTCGCTCATTTTTCAGGTATTGCATTTAAGATAAACGCGATGGCACTATGGCACACCCCTGTGAATGTGTAACCGCTACTCAGGCGTCACGCTTAGAAATTTTTTGCATGCTAGCTACGCTAGGTACGGATTAGCCAAGCTAGCCCCTCGGGGAAAAATTTTCTATAGCTGTAAAGTTTAGTAGGTTGAATACATAGTAGCCAGACCTACAAAAAAGTCTCTTAACGACATGGTGAATTCTGAACAGGAACTTCGGAAATGAGGTCTAAAAGTGCCATTTTCAGCAAAAATAGGCTAGCTATTTGAACGAACTTGTCCTAGGGATTTTATCCGATCGATTCCTGTGTTCTCGTGTGTATGCGACATATATCAAGGATTAAAAGTTGTACAAAGAGTTTTCATTAGTCTCCCGGTTTGGCCACAAGGGGGCGCTGAGTAAAACGCGTTTGTTTTTTGGTCGTAATCGCATGAAAGTTTTTTTCCAGATAGAACTTTCCGAGGCCTTTCGGAATATATAAAATGTTCTGTTACCATTTTATGGGTTACTGCCGATATTTCAGTTCAAAGTCGTCATTTTTGGAAAACTAGCTCACTTCGTGACCTCGGTACTCCTTTATTTTTACATCAAATTTTTGGTTCAATTTTTTTCTATAAGCTTCACCCTTAGACGCACCGCTGGTATGTCGCCAATTTCCCGTGAAAATTCTTGCCGAACCCTAAGATTCAGTCGTAGCTAGCGCAAAAAAAAGTGCTTCCCTAAATTTTAAAGAAACTCCGATTGGCGTGAAAATTCTCATGCACATTCTTCATGCAAAGACCTATCAGGAAATATAAAACTTCATACCAAAAAAAGTTTCACGACTTCGGAATTGTACGACAAAGTTCTACTTCCTGTTCTAACATGGTAGCTAATTCTGCTTATAACTCCTAGGTTTTTGTTCCGATCATCTCCAAACTACATGTATGTGTACAAGATACTTATATAAACCAAAGGTATTTTTGAATTTTTCCTAACTGGAAGGGCGTGGCCACAAATGGAGATCAAAATTGACAATTTTTTCGTAAAAATCTAACCTCTATATCTCTGGTTCGCAAAGTCGGATCCGGACCAAAGTGCACACGTATGTTCGCTGTCACAGCCTGAGTCCATGTAAGTATCAATGTACAGCGCCCCCTACTGGAAAAGACCGGAACTACACAACTTCACCATTACTTTAGAAACACAATTCCTTAATAATAACTTTCTTGTACAAAGTCAGATCCTGACTAAAATACACACAAATGTTTATTGTCCAAGCCTGAATGCAGACATATGAGTTATGACATATGACAAAGTAAGGCGCCTCCTATTGGCCACAGGAAATAAAAAGTTTTACTCTGTGAGTTATACCTCCTCCCCCTTTATTATATTTTTCGAAACAACTGCACAGAAACATCACAAACATCTTCAGCGAGCATCATTTCGAAGGGCCAACTCCTATTTACAAGAATTTCCATCTGGGTTACTGTCAAACTCTAAACTTGCTTCATGAATGAACTGGTCCCTATAAGTCCATGATTTTTGGCCTCATTTCATTCAAATTTCATTTAAACCTTCAAGATACATCCCTGGACACACCTTCTAAATTAGAAGATTAAACTCTTGGTCTTACAAGTTTTGCTAATATTTTTGCCCCAATTTTATGTCTGATCAAAGTCACACACTACAAAAGTGACTATTTGGCTCCAGCAAATATGGTCATTTGGCTGCATCTAGAAGCCCAACTTAAACTAAGGGTGCCTTCTGCAGGCTTTGTATTTCCATGTGCTCTGAACCCCACAGGGGCCTCGATTGACCAACGTGCTATAACCCCACGTGTGCCTCGAATGACCAATGCGCTCGGTCCCGTTTATCGCTGCTTGGCAGCTTTAATTTAGTTTATTCTTTTAGTTTAGTTTATTCACTTGGAAGTATGGATGCAAATTAGCATTCTTGCTAGCTTAATCCTGTCTTTTACTGCCAATATTATTTTACACTTGGTTTTTTTTCACTTAAAAGAAACAATAAAACCAAAATTAGTTCTTATAATAGTTTTACCTATTTGCCTCGCATGTTAATGTTCAGCACTCCTAAAGCTGCGTTTTTGCTGGACGTCTATTAAAAACGCAGAAAACCACAAATAGCTACTTGCCTGGCATGTTAATAGCTATTTCATAGACTGATAAGCATGCCAATAGTTATTAACTGAGAATGCTAATGGTTTTTCGCTAAAATATTCAAAGCTATTTGCCTGGCATGCTTACAGTTCTTTGTTAAGACTGCTACTACTTCTTGCCAGGAATGCTAATAGCTAATTGCATAGCATGCCAAGGATTCTTATCGCTACTTTCCTAGGTTGCCAATAGTAATTTACCAAGAGGGTTTATAGCTATTTTCATAACCAGCAAACAGTTGTATGTGGAGGATGCTATTAATAGCTTTTTTCAAAATATTAATAGCTTTTTCCCTGGAATGCTAACTGCTTTTGCTTAGTGTGCTAATAGATATTTAGTCAGACTGTTTAAAGTCACTAGCCAAGCATGCTTCTAGCTATTTGTTAAAAATGCTGCCAGCTCTTGCCAAGGATGCTTATAGCTATTTTCCTATGGGCCAATACTTATTTACTGGATGTTTATGGCTATTTTCCAACCTGCCAATACTACTTATCACTTTTACTGATTTGCTGAGGATGCTATTAGCTATTTGCCAAAGTATGAATAGCTAATCCCCTGAATGCTAATTGCTTTTGCCTAGCATGCTTATGGTTATTACTTAAAATGTTGGTAGTTATTTGTCTAGCATGTTTCTAGTTATGTTTGAGAATGCTAAAAGCTATTTGCCAAGGATGCTTATTGCTATTTTCCTAGCTTGCCGCTAGAATGTTAATAGCTATTTGCCTAGCATGCTAAAAGTTAGATGGCAACATGCTTGAAGCTATATTCCTCGCTTGCTAATAGTTATTGGCTTAAAATGTTGATACTTACTTCCAGAGATTGCTCATATCTATTTCCCTGGAATGCTAATGTCTTTTTGCCAAGCATGCTAATAGTTATTTGCCTAGAATGTTAATAAGTATTTTCCTAGCATGATAGCATACATTTGCCTGTTGTGCTTATAGCTATGCTAAAAGTTAGCTGACAACATACTTTTAGCAACCTGCTTCAAATGCTAATAATCATTTGCTTAAAATGCTGATACTTATTTCCAGAGATTGCTAATTGGTATTTGCCAAGCATCATTAAAGTTCTGCCAAGAATGCAAAACTTTTCAGATAGAAGCTAAAGGTTTTCTGAATTTATTTTGGAGAACTTTATTATTATTTTTTTTAATAAGTATTTCATGTAAAACTACTCCAGTGACCCAGAGGGAAAGTCTTCAGACATAGAAAGCCCTTTTTAAAATTAACTGTTGAACCTATAACATAGTGACGCCAGCTCATGTACCTACATGGGAAACTCATTAGTGTATCACCCCGGCCTCACATGACAAGCCCTGCTCTCTTGATGACAGCTCCTCTCATTATTTACATCCGGCAAATTTGTTTCGCAAATGTAAAGTTAATGAGAGGGAGAGACTGATTCCAGCACGAAGCTCTTCATCCTCATGTAGAAGCTCCAGCCTGAAGAAAGTCGTAAACAAAAATAAATCACGATGCCTACAAACAAACATTTGATGTTTTGAAATGCAGATGGTTGCTACTGGATACTGAAGAAGAGCCTTTAGCCGTTGCTCGTCTCCTCTTCCACTGACTGATCAGGATTACTTCATTTCGGATACTTTGACGACGACGAAAGCAAAGGATGTTTATGCGTAGAATTATATTCTGTCTTTGATTCCAGTTTGAATTTTTCCGGCCTGCAGCATAGAAAAATCCATACCCTGTTCATGCATATGGAAGTTTAGTCGAGGATCAAACCGCAGATGTGTCTTTAAGACCACAAAGCACTTCACTGCCCACGTCTAATCTCCTTTCTGTTTGGCATAATCTGCTGATAATCAGCGCTCAGTAATAACCCTGTCAGACGAGCGGGACATGATCTGTTATTGGATGAGACTCTGAAGCGTCCCCGGAAAGGACAAGAGAAGAGTAATAACTTTATATCTACAGGTCATAGATGTGTGGAGTACTTTATGTGTTTTCTGTTCCCTACGACCCCTGCAAGAGGAAAGGTTAATTGCCGCCCCTATGAACCAGTCAAAGATGGTTGAGTTGGCCAAACACGCCCACGGCACAATCTTCCCCTTAGGCTACTTCTGAATTGAAAGCGAGAGAACAACAACAACACAAAGCTGTGGATGAGACAGGATTACCTGCATGTTACACCTGCTCCTGTGCTTTTCTTCCTGCTGCATACATTCACGGAGAAAGTAGGCGAGCTAATTAGAGAGAAAAACAACTCTAATCATGGGAATAGAGGCTTTATGGCTGGTTCTCATACTTTCAGCCACATCCTGGACATGTTTGCTGGTAATTGCTCAATTTTCAGACCGCAGAAAACAATATTTGACCAGACAAGTTTGCTCTTAGATTCAACAAGCACAGTCTCAGCTGAAATGTGTAAGGCTGTTACATGGCTATGATTTTATTTCTACTGAATAAACTAAAAGGAACACACACTTGGGCAAGAGAGTGAGCAGCAAGACTCTTTCAGTCCATTCTTCAAATTGTATTGACAGTATAGTCGCTGGAATTTCTACAGCTACAAGATATTTGTCATGAAAATCTTACCAGTTAAAGTAACTGACTCTGGCCCTGCTCTGTTACATTTAGGTCGCATGCCAGATTGATACGCAGGGACTTCTATTTTTGCCTGAACAGCAACATCCCTTTAGGAAAAGAGCAGATAATCTAGAAGAAAAAGTTGGGCTTTAAAACCACATTAAAACCATCAGTAACTTTCGAAATGAATAAACTGTTGACACCAAAACTACAAAAAAAACTGACAATATGAGTGAAGCAAGGCCAGGAATTTACAGGTTTGAGGTTTAATAGCTCAACTTGAAAAGAAGAAGCTCATTATTGAAGTGGGAAGCCCAGGAACTCCTCGGTCTCTGGACTCCAGTTTTCTGGTGGTCCCGCGTGCCAGACCGCAGACACATCTGGTGTTTTCCCAGCGTTACTGTTGGTGTTACTGTTGGTGGCAGAGGAGAAGGCGATAAAGTGGCAGGTTTGTTGGATTTGTTTAAGGGGTCATTGGGGCCCACAATGCAGCAGAGTCAAAGACCCTATTAGAACTAGAGTTTTGTGTTCACAAGCAAATGAAATCATTAGTACTGCTGCATTACATGTCAAATAAATGAATGGGCACGCAAAATATTCCAACCCCTAAGTAAATGAAAACACCAACTTGGGTTGCAAATAGACGACTAGAGTAGACGTAGCAAGTAGAGAACTTGGGTAGCCAGTAGTGAGCAGTGAGTTGACAATTAGACTGTGCAATGGCCAGTACAGAGTAGCGAGTTTACAACACGAGTAGATAATATGTGTTGGAAAACTTGTGTTGTTACTGTGCTCAAATTTACTGAAAACTCTTGAAACTCATTATGTTCAGAGACTCAGAATGTACAAGTTTGTGAGAATGTTTCGTATCTTTGTTTGAGGTTTCACTTTCTCCTTGAACATTTCAATATATACCATTGTGAACTTCTAAACTTCTGTCTTGAGCAAGTTGGCGACTCTTTCCGCAAGCATGAAGTCCCACACACTTAAAATTGTTGCCTTATGGCAGTGATCATCAACTGGTGACCTGGGCCAAATCCAGCCCACCAAACCATCCAATCTGGCCTGCGACTGGATTCCAAAATTGGTTGACTGTGGTGTAGGTGATAGAAGCCTGACTCATAAAGGCAAAAAATGCCTCAAGTTTTGTAATGACATGGAAAAATTTATGGAAAATAAACACAAAATAACAATGTTATGCCAAAATTTGATTTTGATTTAATCTTTATTCGAGAGGCCGACCCCCAAGGTGACTGTCCTGTAAAATGATGGCCCTCTGATAAATATAGTTGGTGAGCCCTGCTTCATGGGATGCACCTTCACGTTACTAAAACAAAAATGGGCTGGGCACCAAGTTGTACACAGAAGACTCTGATCTCCAGTGAGAGAAAGTTGCCTTTATTGTTAAGTTCTCACTCCTTGCACAAGTAAAATAGATTGAAAAAACGACTCTGCTCTCTGTGATTCCTCTGCCGCTGCCTGTGAGTCAGGGCACAGGAAGAATTTCCCTGACAATGTGAATAGCGAGTAGTCTAGGCGAGTAGCAAGTAATGAGAAGACCACACAAGTTAGCAGATGACACCTGAAGTGAGCAGATGACGCAAATGAGGAGTAGATAACACGAGACATCAATAGCAAGCAGACGACGCAAGTAGCCTCGAGTTCTTGCCCTGTGATGAGAATAGTGCTATTGAGGTGTAGCCAAATTCAAGGTACAAATGGCAGCAATGTGTAACACACTTCTTTGCTAGAGTTGGAAAATCTGAACTCAAGCAAATTATTTCTGCCGCCAACGCCAATCAGCATGGAAATCCATTATTTCTTAATCTACCACATCAACAAACCATCAAAGTGATCAGAGCCAGGCCTGGAGTCAACATGTGAGGGGGTTTCAGAGGCTGATAAAGACAATGTGGATGTTGTCATGAGGATCGTCATTGGGGCAGGAAACTTGGGAAATCCTTGGTCTCATGACTTCATATGTGTCCTGCAATCTGGTTCTGACTTGTAGCTTCTTGACAATGAAACCAGTGGGAGCTGAAGGATGAAGAAGCCAAACCACAATGGTTGGACATGGATCTGGTGGAAGTCCAGGATTTCCCCTGTGCCAATCACAGATGGAATCGCCAACATTTTTAGGAGAAAGTTGACCAACTTGATTTTCTGCAGCCTGCGGTTGGACTCAAAGAGAACTTCACAAACCCATCAGTGCTTCAAAGGTATCGATAACTGCCTCGTCCAGCATCAATGCTCACATATGTGATTTTGGGGCTCTGGCTGAAACCGCTAAGTTTTTTTCAGACGTACAAAAAAAGCTCTCAATAAAACAGGCGACTGCTTGGCATGCAAGGTAGTAAAATGTACGTTTTATAAGCAGAAATTATGTATATGTAGCGCATATATGTACATACATGTACAGGCAATTATTGTCAAGCATGAGCGACATTCAGAGGCCCTATAGTGAAGGGAGGGGACAAGAAACTCATAACCTTTTTACAATTTCACTGTTATTTTTATGCATACTTGGTTAAGTGAATCTGAATGGGGTCAGGTAAATGTGAGACAGAAAGCAAAAATGTAAAATGACCCGCTGTCCAAAGCTGAAAGCAGCTTTTACCTTTCTGTTATCAGTCTTTCTGCCAGCAGCTGTAATTTCCACTCTCCCTCCGAGGCATGCAGCCGGAGGCAAATTAAGTCTCAGGACGGTGTTATAGAACACAATAGACACAAAAACATCCATCACTGTGGGCTCTTTCTCTGTTTCCAAATTGCAATAGTGCAGCCACACAAAGACACCTGTTGCTAAGGCCACCGAGAGCTGCTGTGAAACCTCAGTGTTTTATAATCCACGTAAAAAGCTCCGGCATAAAGAGGAAGAAGAAGAAGCTCCACCTGGGGCTTAGTGGGACAACCAGTTTTCATCAGATGCTGCATCGCCTGTGGCATTTCTCTGTCCCAATCTAGTCTCTGAACTCTCAAGAGGCAAACAAGTGGGGTATGAATTTCCTTAGGCTTTTCTGAGTGTTTGCAAATTTAGAAAGCAGGCTTGTATACTGTGGAAAATTCATCCTGCACTGTAAAAAAAGGAGGGCAGTAATTTTAAAGGACAACATAGCCTGCCATTTATCAACAGCACACCTCACTGCTCCCTCTCAGACCTTCCATTAACGCTAGCCTGAAGCTCAGGCCTGTCATGGATTTACTTGGATATTAAGCCTTAAAATTGTTTAGTCTTTGGCACCCTGCGGAGGGTTATAATTACTAAGACATCATCGCCATAGGAGGTAAATGGGAAGGAACTGAAGGTTAAACGTGTTTCCACACGGCTGTGCTTCGGCTAAAAGGTAGGGATCAAGTCTAAAAATAACCCAAACATGTAGATTAATCAAGATTGAGTTATTCATCATCCTCACGCCCTAATCACTTCCTCACACAGCCGAGGGAATGACATCCCACTGCTGTAACAAAAGACTTTCATGTCCTTTCAAATGGAAATGCCACTGCTTTTCTCTCGGGATCATTCCTCCCCGCACTTCTGTTTTAAATTAACCGCCACCGAAGTCATGATGGGTGGATTTATGTGGCGGCTTCTCACCAAAAGGACACGGCTAATGATGTCACGTGTAAACACAGCGGAAAAGTCCAAGCTCAGCAATCTCCAAGTATAAACACTGTATAGAAAAAAAGCAATCAGTTTGTTATCAGCTGCCACAAAAGCCATGTTGTTTCCAGTGTTTGCATTCATTAAAATGTTCTGTATCAAGGGGCTTACCATCGCTGATATCGGAATTATCTCCAGAAAAATGAGAGCATCTGCTTACAGAGCACATTAATTCTGCAGTGATGGATTAATACTTTGGATAGATGAACAGTTCAGCAGTGATATACCCAGTGGGTAATGATTAAACACAACAGAGACGCCCCAAATGTTTCCCCTTCATTTTACATTCATTCACAAAGTCACAGCTGTCATCTACGAGGTTATTCAAGAGAAGGAAGGGTAGTCGTAGTAGTTGGATAATTTATTTGATATGGCTAACCATGGGATTACAGAATTTCAAGGTCAGCAGCCCTTGCTGGTTACACACAAGTGGCAACCCCCAAAAATGACAAGGTCTATGTAGAAGTGCAAAAATTTGCAGTTCTTTGGCCATGAGAGGCTGGCTGCAGAAACATCAGGAACATTGTACACAAAGCTAAAACACACACTAACCCTAACGCTTTTACAGCAATAATGCACATTTTGACAGAAACAGCCCAGGTCTAAAAAGACATCCTCTTTACACACTGTACAGTGGGGGGATTTTTTATAACTTGTTATCAAACTGAACAGTTTTGCCCATATAAGACAGATGATGGCTCAAATGGCAGGTGGCCTACAAAACAGCCACTAAGCTAAGCTGATGTTAGCACAAGTTCTGTTTCAGACACAAGAGGGATGTCACTGAAACTACTTTCATATAGAGTCAAGGCTTGTTAGTTAGTAGTACTAGTGAGGTAATGCTAGCATACTGGCACTGGAGCCCACCTTATTGTCAAAAGGCCAATTAGTCAGAAAGCCTTTTAGTCAGAGAATCAGAAGGCCCATTAGTCAAAAGGCCCATTAGTCATGATACCAGAAGGCCTGTTAGTCAGAGGGCTTGTTTGCCAGCAAAAAAAAGGTCTGTTATTTGGAAAATAAGAAGGCAGTGTGGACTTAAGAATATCGACTAAATCCAAATTCATACCACCTGAGCTAGCTCAATGGCTGAGGTTCATGTTTGCATCGGCTAATGCTTGCCAAATCTAACAAACAACACAGCTTGACAGTGTTAAATTCTTGGAGTTTTTGCCAGTAAGTGAAGGTACCAGATGTTTTAGGGAGAGTAAACTGAAATATAAACTTTAGAACGACAATAATTTATGTTAATACATTTCTTTGATGAATTACTAATTCAGTGAAGAGAATAGTTGTTCTTGTCTTTCACAAATGAAGATGACCAAGAAGAGCCTGGATGATTACAGCGATAAGAAAAGACCCAAGTAGATTCTGATTAAGTTATATTCAGCCGCCATGTGACCCTCAAACCTTCCAGTCAGTTGGCACTTCCAATTCCAATAAACATATATCCAAAGATGCAAGATGTGTTTTCAGACCAGTGATGTAACAGTTGATGTGAATATGTTCCTATTACTCAACTTCCTGTAAACCAAAACTGAAACACATCCTGCACTTTTCAAAGCTCTTCTCTTCCTCTCCTGTCCCTTCAATCACCTTATATAAGTACTTCAGTCTGTCCCTACCATCACACTCTGCCTTCTCCTGCTCGCAGCAGCTGTTCCACCAACAGTTCGCACCCACATAACACATGCACCGTTAATGACAGGAAAGTATATAATTAATGAATAAAGAAAAAAATTAAGATGTGTCTCATGAAAACATGGATCAATTTCTTTGTAGCTGTAAAAAGTTAGAAATGAAACCCTATTCCACTGTGGAACAATTTCTTGCTGCACACTGTGGTCAAATAGAGTCATATTTGGTTGTGTATCAGCCAACTGTATAGCCAAAGATACAATATGTTCAAACATGATAGACTTGCTTCTTGCAAACCCACCCAATGTAGCCTGTACACCCTGGAAATGTATGTTACAGTGCCTTAATGTAATCACTGCACAGCAAACACAGGATAATGTTTGTTATACTGCATGAATGCAGATACCAAAATAGAATAAGTTCATGAATACTAATATGTGTGGAGGCTGAAGTGTTGCTGAGATTTAAACAGCTGGTGAGTAGCAGAAAGACAGCTTTATTCTGCATATATATATAAAACAAGGACATATAGAACAAATGTACTGAAATATGTATCATGTTCCAAATGAGTTAGTCAACTACAGTTTTGTTATACAACCATGATTCTGTTATAGAAACAAAAATAAGCTTTTTAGTCACAATCTGTGTGTTTACAGTATGACTCTTGCAATGTATCAGCAATAGGTCCAATTTTTAAATACTTGACTTGTTGATTGATTATATTAAAAAATCAAATTGTTCATTTGGCTTTTTTCCTTTCTTCCCAGACCTGGCTTTGAAGCTGTGCAACTGGCACACAGACCAAGAAAAAGGAGACGGTAATGCAAGGTACCAGTTAAACTGGGGATCGGCCCTATTCTCAGAAGGCCTGTAAGTCAGGAAATCAGAAGACCCATTGGTCAGAAGGCCCTTTAGTCAGAGAACTGGAAGCCCCACTAGTCAGGAAGCTCTTTAGTCAGTAGGCCCAATAGTCAAAATGTCTTTTAGTCATAAGGCCCATTAAATAAACAAATCAAAAATAATTTTCTGACAAAACAAGCTGTCTAACTAATGGGCCCTCTGATTTTCTGACTGATGGGCCTTTTGGCTAATTGGCCTATTGACAATTATATGAGCTTTGTAAAACTGATGTAGAGAATTGCACTTTCAGATGTTGGGGACGACAAACATTCAGTCACAGTCCGTTTTTTTAAGACTGTCAGAGATGACGATAGCATCATACTCTACCTATATCCAAATATAGATTCTGAGCCAACTAAGGTTTTGGCGTGATTTGATGTTTCTGTCACAGGGCTGATGATGTAGATAAAGTATGACATCATTGGTTAAAAAGGATGTTGTCAGGTAAGTGATAAAAGGCTTCACTCTTGTTTTATCTCTTCTTGATTTCATTGACAAAATTTTCTATTATATTTATATTAAGACAATATTGTTATCAGGAGTTTTATTCTGGTAATAGTAGAGTAAAAATGTGGTATTGTTCCAGTTTTATTTCCATCTAACAAGAAAAGTCAGATGGAAACCCAAACCCATTTACACAAGGAGGTTCTTGTTACAAACTCGCCACGAGGGAACAATCTTCCCTGTGCACCGAGGAAAAAATGCCATTTTTCTGGACAATAGCTGTGACATTGCAGGCCTGTTTAAGTGAGACCCCCTAAGATCCAACAGATGTCCTGTAAATGCACTTTGATGGAGGGTAATGTGTTTCAGTCAATGCACTTCGACTCTGACATAAAATGAAAAGGCACCTTGCTTCTCTTTTTCCCTTTGGTCTCACATAACCGTGAAGATATATGGGGGAGAGAAGCAACAGGGTGGAATGAAACAAGCTGCTTTCTCCGAAGTCTAAATGATGCCTCGTTACATCACAGGGACATTTTACAGGCTGTGTCTAATCGTTTCTCTTACTTGTTTTTGTTGGTTATGTCTGTTCAAGGATGGCAAATGAAAAAGAAAGGAGTTTCATGTTTCCAGTCACAATACTATTGCTTGAAAAAGAACCATTTTATGATCCGACGTTAATCTAATTGACTTGAAATATTTGCACCACCATGAGTTTTTTGAGCAAAAAAATGTATATTTGCAATTCTGAAGATCAACCATTACATTGGAAAAAATGTGAATTAAAGGGGATGACAGGAAACAAAAAAACTCATGTCTTGCATTACCAGAATAAATGTCTGTCAGCAGTGTGTATTCCTTGGAACTGTTTAGTCAAAGTAGTTGAAATAGCAAATGGCGTTCCACAAGGCTTTGTCCTTGGTCCTTTTCTTTTAACTCTTCACCTGTTGTTTCAGGTTGTAACATTCGTCTTAATGCTGATATGATTTTGTATCGCATTACTGCTGATATCCAGTGCTGTGCGTTCTCTGCATAGGAAAAAAACTTTTTTTTTAACTTTTGGAGGGGGCCAAACTGATTTACCTGGTGGATTTCAACATCACTTCCACAGATGGGCAGCATGCTGAAAGGGTAACTATTATTGGAATTTGGTGTCTGGATCAGTGAGAAGGTTTCTTTCTTTCATTAAATTACAATTTCAGCCAGTCGACAAAAACAAAAGTTGGTGTTTTCTATGGGAATGATTTGCCTTTACACTGTGGTTAAAGCAACATTTTTTTTCAGTGCTAAATTACTGAGCCATTTTTGACAGCTGTGTTTTGGCTACAGACTTATAACCACTTGATGTAGTTTTCTGTCCATGCTATGATTTATTATGATCTCTACAGCTGCTCTTCATAGTCTGGTCTCCTGGCTTACACTCTGAGTTCCTAAGATTCATTGTCAGCTTTGAAGATCTGCCTCCTGCCTTTCTGCCTTTTGCACCTGCTTGGTACTCACTGTGAAGTCCTTAAAAGATGAACCCATGGTTACCTGTTGTAGATCTCTTGTTTGTCTGTGTTAAACTGATTTGTTAATCCTGTGCTTCGATGTTTTGTATGTTAAATGTTAAATGGGAATAGGTGAGATCACAAAGGGTGTTCCACAAGGTTCTGTCCTTGGCCCGGTTGCTTTATCATCATATTGCTAACAGTTGAGTCTTGATACCAAGAAATATTTACATTGTTTATCACTTGCTAATATATAAACAAACTAAAGTGTTATCAAAACAACACAAAAAAAACAATGCCTTGCTGAAATGGAGCTCCCCTTTTGCCAGAAGACCCATTGGACAATCAGTTAGTCAGAATATCAGAAGACCAGTTTTTAATAAAATTAGTTTGGATTGAATTGATATTCTTCATTCTTCTTTTTAGACCAGTATTTCAGAGATTTTGCATCCTGTAAAATTTGTACAGATCAGAGCTGTCTTAACACATAGGCATAGAAGGCAGTTGCATAGTGCCTTGCCCACCCCCTTGAGTTAAAGGGGGGCGCACAGATTAAGGTTTTTATTTATCCATTTATCTATATATTCATGGTTGTAGACAAAAGTTAGCATACAAGGGCCCAAAAGTACTGATTTCTCCAAGAGCCTGTGATGTTGTTGAGACGGCTCTGGTACAGAAAATATGAATGATCAAAAAGTTAAGTCATCTTATAAAGTCATAGAAGAGAAAATTCAAAATACCAGCAACAAAAGGTGTTTGCTTGAACTTAATTTGAAACATGAAATATGCATCAAAACTAAATCACGACTAATATTCTGACTTATGTACCTTGTGACTACTGGGCCCGGACTATAACTGCCCATCATAGTTTCCCTCAACTGTTGTTTTAAGAGCCACTTTTTAAAAATCCTCCTTCGATTAAAGTAAAAAAAACAGTTAAGACTCTCCTCCAAGTACCCTTAGGAAACATTTCACACATCTCAAAGTCATTTTCACTCGCCAGCTAGCGTCTCCGATGCGCCAAATAGGATGAGAAGAATACGTCTGGTACATTGGCTTACTAATGCATCTTTAATGGGAAATATATTTGCTGCAAATAACTGCACTCAGACACACTCTTTCCTGCGAGTAACTGCGCCGTGTGGTTTCCTGAACAAAAAGAGACGCTGTTACAGACACATCACTGAGTCCCTTTCACCTAAAGCAGAGTGATTCATCATACTGAGTAATATGATACTCACACATTTGCATATTTGATGCTAATGTGCTGTTTGTTTACAGTAATGAGCACTTGTAATTGGATTTTAATTCATTATAGCAGAAATGGCCTGTTGGTGAAAAAGGTTTCTGTAGCGTTTGTGTCAGTGAAGGCATCAATCTTAGTGTCAGAGCTGGAAGGTGTCTGCTATTTCCAGCGGGCCTTGAAGTAATCCGATTTCTGCTTGTGCCGTACCTCTTTAAAGAGCTGTTTAGGGTTGTCTGAGACTCAGTTCAATCAAATCTAATTGTTCAGCGCTCACTTTAAGTATCTTCCACATTGTGTTGCCATTCATGCATCATTTGTATGTACAATGAATCTGCCTGCGATGCTCAGCCGGTTGATGAATATCTACTGTCCTCACGACCACCGGAGAGTTTCAGCGACATCAATGGCAGGCAACCAGGAGAGCCACATTGTGCCGTGTCAATTAAATTATTGTCTCCGGCTCCAAAGAAATTGTATTCAAAACCAACTGGGAGAATTCAGGCTGAGATAACCAAAATGAGTTTCCAGTTATTGTAAGAAGAAATGGCAGAGATTCACATTTGAGAGAATGAACAACTGGAGTCTCATTTGGTCCCAGTTATGTGATCCAACTTTTAATTGGAAACACAGAATTAAAGTTTGAAATTTGGGGGAACTTTTGCTTTGGCACCAACAGAAATTGGTTCTGTGTTTAATTATGTAGAATGAATTATAAATTTCACCACCTGATCAAAACTGCTCTGATTTACATTTTGCACCATTGGATCTTATAAAGGTTCTAAAACAAGTTTCAAAATGCAAAAGAAGAAATGGGAGTGGGACGAGAAATTTGTGCTCATGATTCAGGGAATACTTACAAAAAAAGAGCAAAGAACAGAAGCTCCATTTGATCCGACTCTTTTTGGAAGTCACCTTTAAAGCTTACATCTCTGTGAGAAGTTTGACTTTCTGTTTCATTTTGCAGAAAGAATCAGGGACAAATCTCTTTTTCACACACTTTTATGTAATCTGTGCTTTTCTTAAAGCACCAAACTGCTTTCAAACATTTACAAAATCTTCCCAGTGTGTTAAAACGGGCTTGTTTAAAAACCTCACCCTCGCTGCTCGGATTTGATCTCCTGAAGGCCTGAACGCTTTCCTCCCCCATTTTCTCAGAGAACAAAATGGTCTGAGCTTCCTTCCTCTTAACAAGAGTGAGTCGAAGCTCAGAGTGCAATATCAAACCGGCAGCTCTCACTCCCAGCTCATGTTGCCATGGAAATAATGGTTTTATCCATACTCTGGTCTCTTTGCCGAGCCGCTAATTTGGTTATTTCAGTGCGAGAGATGGATCCCGATGGTGCTGCGGAGACCACAATGAAATGAGAATTAAATCTCATGACAAATGTGTTCGCTGACTTCATGCAGCGTGATTGAAAGATACACAGAGAAGAAGAAAGTGTTCATGTCGAGGAAGACAAATAACATGTCTGTAACTTTATAAATCAGCCTGTTTTCTCATTATCCACGCTCATGTTGCTTTCATTGAAGCACAATAAACAGCCATTAACACTGAATTTGCAGATGCTGCGACATAAAACACACAGAATGTTTATCCTTGGCATGTGACATCACAATGTCCACCATTCAGAAGGACTAAATGGTTCCTGTGGCCCATTATTTGACTGTGTTACCACAGTACCAATATCAATGGCATTTCAATTCATTTTAATGGGGAAAATTGATTTTACATGCTAGTTATTTTGAGTTATGAGTGGAAAAAATAACGGAACAAGCTGAACTCGTAAGTCAAGACATTACTGTAGATTCATGTTAAAACTTAGAAAAGCAGAATACTCCCATAACATTTAGTCCACAGTAGAAATGGTTCCTTGACATCTTCCCCTGTTAAAGTCATAGGGCCTTCTAAGTAGGGCAGCATGTTGTGGTTTTCATCTCATGTCGAGATTATCCATACAATACAGTGCTCCACTCCCCTTAGAGAACATGTATCCACAGATGTACAGTAAAAAAAGAATACATGGCTGCAGAGCTCTTAATTGAACATACATTGAACTTTCGCATTCCCTGATCTAACATTTATGAGCGTTCCTTGTTTTCTGAGCAGATGGAGCTCCGCTGGGGATTCTTCTTCCCATATGGCACAGTGCCCCGGAGAACATGTAGTTTAACTGTGAACGCCTCTGAGCTCTTTCTGTCGATATCACTCCTTTAACCGCCAGGCAGAGATGATTTAAAAAGGGATTGACTCTTTAGAGTTGCTAAGAAATGGAAGCAGTGGTTGGCTGTGTGGCTCGGCTTCCTCAACCAGCACCGTGTGACAAGGTAGAGAAAAATAAGGGGTGCACTGAGAGATTAGACCTCAGGCACAATTGCTGGACAACACTCTGGAAGATGGGATCATTACACAGCCTCTTATCTGCTGTTATCATTATCATTTGGATGCTACAGATGGGACTGACTGCGGGTGGAAGGTTACCAGATACTAATGATACTATTATCACCATTGTGCCAACAATACTACAGTTAATCACTTACGAAACAAAGAAATATCTGAAAGAAGGACGATTTTGGTGGTTATGTTTTACCTTAGCTGATAACTAAGTCAAGTGAAAGGTTGATTATTTCTTTGTAACTTCTTTGCAACACATCCTAGTCAATCGAAAAGCCTGTTAATTCTCTTTTAAATGGAGCCACATCTGTGAGGATGTTGCATTTGTGGGATAAGTAGCAGAGCTGAGTTTGTGGGTTGTGTCACTAAAACATTTGCCAAATCTTCTTTGCCAATGCCAGTTTTCTAATGGCCGAGACACATTGTTGAGATGTGTCAGAATCGGATAGACCCTTAAAGATACTTAAAACCATTGAGAAGATTTTATTTCACTGAAAATCAAGAGGCTTTTTTCTGAGCCAAACACCAGCTGGTCTCTGTCATTTACATGCTTATTCTGGCTTTTTTTTAAAGAGTTCAACCTCGATCAAAAGGGCTAAGACCACAGTCTCTAAAAGCCAAAATCTTCCAAAACAGCTTTCTCTCTTTGAACATGGTCACAATGAGGAGCTGTATAAGCAAGGCCTCTCACAACTCAGCTTCTTTCGCTGCTGAGGTTGGACACAGAAAGACAGCCGTTTTGAATTTCTCAAAGATCCTGAGGGTTATGGAAGAAAAAGTCGAGCGGTAGACCCAAAAAATTTCACCAGAGCTGAGCCACAGGATCTCACTGGCTGTTACTAGTGCGGACTGCAGCACAATAACCATCAAACTGCGCCTGAGAGAGAAGAGCTTAAAAAACAAAAAAACTCCTTCTACTACATTTCCCATAAGACTTTGACAGAGAGCAGCAAACATGAGACATTGAAAGGTGGAGTATAGCTTTATTCTCTGAGGAGAAAAAATTGGACCTTGATGATCCTCATGGCGTCCAATCCAAGGAGACCTCACTGAGATGTTTTCTAGGTGGCACAGTGGAGGGGGCCCCATCATGATCTGCTTTTTCTTCCAATGGACCAATGGACGTTCAGGTTGTGCAGGGGCGTCCATTGTATGCTGGCTATGTGATGTTGCAGGGGGCGTCCTCCATGACTGCGGGCCCTAGTCTGTGTGGTAATGCCTGGGTTTTTTAACAGGACAACACTGCAGTTAACAATGGTCGCAACAATGGTGGAGCTCCTCATCACTGAGTCCTTTTTCAAAATTTGATTCTAGTTTTATGGGGTTTCGGGTATTTTGAAACTCTACTTAGAACCATAGACTATATAGAATGGACAGCGTGGCTCCGCCTGTCACCATTCTACGATTTTGAAGCCAAAAAACCCTACTTCTCTAGCCGCCATTATGCAGCCAGAGTCTCGCAGTAGAGAATTTCCGGTGGAGCCAAGTAAAAAAGAGAAATAAAAATATTTATTTCTTCTTCTTCAGAAGGTTTAGTCTCCTTTTGACTCTCTTTACCGTGGTTTCTTATATCCCTGATAAAATCTACTCACGAACGGCAGCTGTCAACTATCGTAAAAACTTATAACACAGTTTTTAACGTCCAATAATTAATGTAAAACCAACTTCTCAGTAAAAAAAAAACACCTCAACACAATGCAGCCAAATTACACTGTCATACCACCTTAGCGTAAGGATGAGAGAAACGTTTCTACCAGGTATTGTAATTTTTTAAAGTTTTCCTGGCTCATATCTGGAATGCATGGGGAGACGGGGCTTATGACCTATACTGCAGCCAGACACCAGGGGGCGGAGCATCTGCTGGAAGCTTCAGTTTGAGCTGAACGACGTTACGTCCACTTATCATACAGTCTATGCTTAGAACCCTTTTCCAACAGTATATAATGTAAATTTATGCTTTGTTTCAACTGGTCTTATGAGCTTGATCAGGGATGTATATACACATGCTAAGAAATCTCTTTGCAGACAAAACTTTAAGTGCCAGTACTTTTATGTTTTGTCACATGAAGAATGTTGCGTAAATCATTTAATCTGAGACTTCACTTGGCTCATTGGATCTGATAAACTGTTATTGTACAGCTGCTGGGAGCTGTCTTGAAAAAGTTGTCAAAATAGAGAAGAACGCCAAATAACCCAGCTCATCTCCTGCCAATAATGATGATGATTAATCCTCCCCCTCATTTCCAAAACTCTGCCCATGATTGAACAATAAAGAGACTGCAAATCTCTGAGTCAATATTCAGACGTTTAGCTCATAAATCAGACTTTAGCTGGACATACAGTGCTGTACCGGCGTCCAGATGGACTCTTCATATCCTGAAATTAAATTAATCAAGAAGAAGGACAAAAAAATGCACTTAGAAGTCATGATTAAGAAACGTTACAACGGAATCTGAGACGTAATTTTATTTTGAGGGCAAGAGTCCTTGAGACGGCCTTTCAGTGGAACACTCCATATCTGAAATTAAGGATCAAAAGTTATGAATGAATGATTTCTCGGTGACCTCGCTCCATGGAGACGGCGCTCTCACAAAGGCCGGTGGAGGAGCTTGAAGATGAAGAACACTTGATATTGGCCCCCCCACTGCAGGCTGCACACTGCACACGCTCAGCCCGCTGCTCCCCGGGTGCACTTAAATCATCTGCCCTGATAAAGACAGCTCGGGATGGGAGCCTCATTGGAATTTTAAAACCGCAACCATAAACAAGGCGTATGCTACTTTTAGAGGTGGCAGCAGCAGACGTAGCATGAGCTATTACTCCAGGGTCTCACCGCTAACTGGCCAGCGGTCCTTGTTTCTCCTCAATTATGCTCGAGCTACGCTCCCAGTTGGGAAACAGCAAAGAGCATTTCCCTGCGTGAAGCTTTACAATGCTGCTCTTGCATACATTAGGCGGGCTTTTCTTTCTTCAAAAAAGTGTGTGACGGCAGAATACAAATGCTTCGCCGCTGCATTTTCAATACAAGGTGCAACATTGTGATAGCAAAGAGGAAGATACAGCGAGCATGACAATCTTCATACGCAGCTGCCACCTTAGCTGCATGGGATTAATGAGAAAAAAATAAATAAAGTTGGTGTTTTTCGCTCGGAGCTGCACCCCCGAGGGACGTTATCAGTGTGACAGGCTCGGCTTCATGTCGCTCTGAAATGTCAGACACCCGTGCCGTGGTCCATTCGTAATGATGCACGACACCAATCAGGCTCGTTCTCCATCTGCATGCTCCATATTCCTCCCTCTGGGAAAGGTTTTTTGGAATATTACTGTAAACAGCAAGGGATCAGGGGAAAAAACAGTAATGATACTGTCAATGAAGAAACAGTGATGACACAGAAGATGCCTTTACTGTAAAATTCACAGCAACTTTTTATAGTGTGCAACATCCAGGGATTTGTGCAGTTGCACGCTTGTGGTCCATCTCCTCTCTGATGATGTGCCTCTACAACCCAATCTGTGTACTCTGAGTGTATAAACACACAGTGTGATGTAGGGCTGCTAATTCGGGAAATGTGCGGTGCGTCTGGGACAACGCTGCCATCGCCGGGGCAGTAATGAGCGCTGTCATACATCGGTCGGGATGAAACATGGGTTTCCAAAAGCTTTAATCATTCCATTTTGACAAGATTTAGGTGCGTCCTGCCTCTCCTCATCCTCCTCCTCCTCCTTCTCTTCCTCCTCCTCTTGCTATTTCTGGCTCACAAGTCTCTCTGGTTTTTCGTAACAGCTGGATGGAATTACGTCGAGAGCGTTGTCAAAGAGGAGGAATGACCAAAGTGGAGCCCTAAACCTTCAAGAGACATGTTCTTCACGCACAGACACAGGATAATGTATGTTCCCGGAGGATGTAGAGTGGTGAGAGTGGTTGGAAAAGTGAAGGAGGGTGGCAGGATGACCCGGTGATTACAGGCAGCACATGTCCGGGTTTAAAATATGGAGTTTAGACTCCGTGATGATTGCTGAGCTCGGAAATTGTCAGTGGGTCTTTAATCAAGGTTGAAACGCCAGTATAAGGTGTAATGATGGTATTAAAGAGGTTATTTAGCACCTCTCCTGTAAGATGGGGGTTGTAAAAGATGCTGATTTAAAGGGCCAGTGACTAACATTGGTGTAATTTTTTTCTTGAAAAGACCAAGTATTCATCAATAATGTTTTAGTGCTGAAACTTGAGATTGGTTTTGTTTTGTTGCCCTTGAAAAAGTGGCTTATGTCTTATCACAGATTGCAAATTCTTCCATAGGGTTGGTCATGCTGCCCCGCCAACTTTCTGGTGCATCAAAATCTTGTGCTCTTGAAAGAAGGGAAGATGAGTTCTCCATGCATGATTTCTGACTCTTTTCAGACTAAAATAACCAAAAAAGAGTCTGGCTGGCCTCTTTGATACTTGGGTGATAAAAGGTTAATCGTCTTTTAACTCAAAACTCACTCAAAAGTTGGGTCGAATGCATAGACTATATAAAACATAGACGTAGTCTCCATGACGTCACCCATCTGTTACTGCAGCCCTGCTTTGAAGCGAAACGGAGGGCGCAGCCATGTTGGAATTGGGACGAGTGACGGGTGCCCAAACTCACAGCTACTGGGCATCAGTCAGTCACGTGATCTGGGCTGTGGCTCTGATTGGGCAAGCTCTAGATCCTTATATCTTTCAAACGGCCGAGTTAGAAAAAAATTGCCCCCCCTCACAGTGTGTGCCGTTAGGGAAATAAGCGATACAGACGAGAGACTGAGTTTTTACCAGGCTATAAACTCGCTAATTTCGGCTCTGAAAACGGCCTTTTTTGCGTTCGTTTGTACTTTGGACTTCAGGTACTTCCAGAGCAAGCCTCAAGCAGTCACTCGAGGAACAACAGCTTTTTAGCACTTCCCTGTTGTCTCATTTTTTCAGACCAGAGGTTGCCACTTGGTTGAATGTCAACATTAACCAATAAGATAACAATCTGCCAAAAATGACAAACGCAAATGTACTTCTCAGCCCATAGTGGGTACTACCATAGGCAATCATGATAACATACTCTTGACACAAAAGGTGGGGGGAGGGGTGTGTAATATTTAACTTCTCTCTATAAAAGCGCTGATTTGATGAGTTGTGCTTAGTCCCAGTGACTCAGCTGTTTTCACTGTTTTTAGTATAATACAGCTTCAGCCAACAGGACATTTATCCTGATACCATGATGCTGCCTTTGTCAGTTTGACATTCAGATATTCTTATTCCCCCATTATTATCCAAGACGACACCACATCTTGTTTCAAGCAAACAGCTCTGCAGAAATATATATATATATTTAGATAAAGAGAGCGATGTCAGAAGCTTTGAACATATAAATAAGCTGCCTATTTTGGGAAACCGTCTTCCTCACATCATCCTTTCAGACTTCCTCTCAAACAAGAATCACTTGTGAAAGTCAATGGTACTCTTTGACAGAAGTACAAGGTGCAATGTTGAATGTGCAAGACGGCAAATGTCAGAGGGTTGTTTATCAGGAAAGTAGCTGAACATCAGTGCTCTTCCTCTGCTTTTAGCTGCAGTATTTTTATGCCGGTGCTGAGGGAGCACCATGGCGCTGCTGGGGATCAAATGACACCCTGTTTTTTTTCTCAGTGCGCCTCGTGAACGGCGTATTATCACTGACACTTTGTGATCACACAAGCACCTGAGATGTGAAAGACATGAGAGCTCCAGAAATTCTTACCAACTTTTCTCCTGAAGTGTATTTTTGACACATAGAGTCATTTCAAGTGTTAAACCTCAAGACGGCACAAAGTTTGAACTCTGTTGTTTGTGTGGAATAAATACATAGTTCAAATGCTTGTTGTGGTAGAGATTTTTCAGCTGCAGCTATCAGGTCATTGTAGTTTTAATATATAGCTGAATCAGATTTTACACTTGAAGTCCTTTAAAACTGCCTTCAAAAGGTTAACAGCAATCTGAGTATCAAAAACTTCCTTTAGGTTGGAACTTTTCAGTCTTTTCTTTTTCTTCAGAAACTAACTGGTAGCTTGGCAAGAGCCATTAAAAACACAAAAGTAGCCTTAAAGCAGGGGTGGGCAATTAATTTTTACAATGGGCCACATGAGAAACCAGATTTGTTTCGAAGGGCCACACCAATAAAGATGCAAACTCGATTTTGCTCAATATCAACTTTTTTTCCTCTTTTTAAAATGCTTTTGTTTATATTTTTTGATTACCTGCGACCGGTGACCAGAAGAATAAGAGATTTCTGTAAATACGTGAAGTTGTGGTGTGGGTCAAAAAGGAAAAATACTCATATGGAAGTGATAAACAGTAAAAACACAAACGATAATTGCATGAGAGTTTCATTTCATGTTAAGCTTGTTAGTTCCCACATAAACTGTATAAATTTGAAGCAAATTTGTTCGAAATAAAAACATTTTTAGCTTCATTTTACCTCTACAGTGAGAAAAGTCTGTCTGTTTTGAGCTTGTGATAGAGGATGCTGATTTGGTTTTGTGGAACTTCATCACTTGTTGCTGTTCACGCAGGGCTCGTGCACAAGTACATCCATATAGAAATAATGGAAACATCACGCTTTTCAAAATAAAAGCATCACAGTTGCATTGAATTCCTTTTTTTCCCATTTATATTCTAACCTATAATTGACCTCCTGCGGGCCTGACAGGGACGCCTAAAGGGCCGGATGTGGCCCCCAGGCCTTAATTTGCCCAGGTCTGCTTTAAAGTAATTGTTTACAAAGACTTTATAAGGTACTGAGAGTTAGCTGAGCAAACTTTGATTTGCTTAGTTGAAAATATAACCAATTCGCTTTTACAGGGAAACATGAGACTCATTGGGTGGTTGCACTCGTTTTGCATGGCATTAATTATGGTACAAGCCTCTGTTGTTCTGATTCAATAGAGGGAGATAAAAGCCTCTTCATGCTTGTTAATACACTATCAATTAGGAACTGAGAGTGAGAATGCATGACTCGTCTGTTTCCATGGCCATGGCCGGCTAATCACTGATAATCCTCGGATCAAAGAATAACACAGACGTTTGCTAAAATCGTTACTGAGTCTCAGGCACTGGAACAACAAGTCAAGCGTGGGAGTCGGCAGACAAAAACACTCCTTGATACTCAACCTTGTGCGCCTTCAAACAGCCGTCAAATGTCCTTTCTGCGGGTTAGAAAGGGGAATATGCAAATGTGTGCATTTAGACAAAAAATAACATGGAGAGATCTGACATTTCACTCTGCCGTAGGTATCAAATCCTGCCTCAGTGCTGCAGGTCTATCAGAGAGTGTACACAGGGGGGTGAAAGGATTTTAAGTCTCACAGTAAGCAAACCTTGAAATCGCTGCATTTCAAGTGTGGTGCATGTTGTGGATGTGACACACTGCAATAAACCTGTGAAGGTAAATACTTTCCAAACACAAAGAAGAAATATCTGGATTGTTTTTCTGCTCCAGCACATGCTGAACTTGCTTGTTATTATTGCCCTAGCCGTCTCGGTGCTATCATCATCGTGTCCGCAGGTGCTGGAGACACAATCCAGATTCTAATATGCACTACAGTTGACCAGCTGGCCAAGAGATTGTTAAACTCTCTTTTTTGGCCAAACAAGACAGTGCTCCTCTCTAATCCGCCTGGCCCTTGTGTGTGCTCTTTGGCCTGAAAAGCGGGTGTGTTATCATTTCTCCTCGGACCGCTGACTGGATCCCCAGGCCCGACAGTGCTCCAAGTAATGCTGCTAATGAGCACGAGGAGGCTGGGTAGCAGGGATCAATGCTCCGAGCCGTGTGTCGGAGAAGCAGCTGCCCCCGTCTGACCGGCTGCTGCCCTGCGTGCAATGAAGCCCTGCTGACTCCAGCACTGCTGAGACGCTCCGAGCCACATAAGGCCTCAGGGTGTGGATGTTTCTGTAATCACCTGTTATCTCTCGCACACCAGCACCTGAGCCTCTGATACTGTGGACCTCTGTATAAGTACTACAACAGGTCTCATACAGAGTCTCTCTGCTGCCATTATACCAGAACATTACTGGACCAAGCTCCCACAGAATGAACTCTAACTTCACTGTGCTGTGGATTAGAATAATGATAATTTTCCAAAAAGCTAGCCACCACTCCAAGTCTTGCATTCGAGGAAAGTTTGGCCACATACAAGATTACTTTTAGATCTTGGCTGATTTTCCAATACTGGGATACATTTGGAACAATTTTTGACATCTCAATCCATGAGTCACTCACAGTTAACACTTCCTGAAGACCCCTAAACTACACCGAATGTCGACTGCTTAGACTTGAAATCTTGTTGAGGTTTTTCCAATCAAACGTGACTCCTGACTTCATCGACCAGCCGTCCTCTTGTCTATTCTTTCATGTAACAATAAATTTAGGGAAATAATTCAGGTAATAATAAGTTTTTCTTCTTGTTCAGTTTTCCACTGGGTGAAACTGCTTCCATTTGTTGGTTGTTACAGATATTCCCGGAGAGGGAGTCCAAACAGGAATCTTGAACATTAAACAAGTGAGTTTCAGGAAGACTTAATAGTCGTATCAATACCTCACACTTAAGGACTCAGTAGTTAAGGACCCGAGATGGGTCTTGACTTAGGCCCTGTTCAATGGCAAATGGGGCCCATATAATAGTCTGGCTTAAATCAGTGTTGCCAATTTAGTTACTTTGTCCTGAGACCCCTTGTGCAACTCTATTTAAAAAAAAAAAACAACTAGTAACTTTCCCCAACCACTGATCCCAATCACTCACAGGCGGACAAGTCCTCCTCACCAGCAGCAGTCTGGGTGGTCTCTTTACACCAATCACAACTATCTTTGGCATGAGAGAATTTTTTTATTTTGGAAGGCAAGCCATGGCATTAAAAAACCACCACAAAAAGTGCAACTCCATTCACAGTACATTGGATTTGAATAGCTCATATTTTCTGTCAAAATAAGTTATTTTCCGAGTTATTCAACGTATGAGTTTTGACTATATGAGGGTATGGCAGATTTACCCTCTAGCTGTTTGCAAAGCAGCTTAAGTCCCATTCCTTGACCTCATCCAAACTCGAAAAAGGCTAGTTTGAGTACAGCATCCCCAATATGGCTACAATTGACGATAGGTTTCTCTAACCTGTCGGAAAACTGAATTCAGGAAATTCCCTCAAAAGCACATACTTTTTTAACCAGGACTGCAACTTAAATCAAGCTTGAAACACTTATTTCACATTTAATTTCTTATCCTCTTGTCTTCTTTGTTTTGAATATTTTATCAAAGTCAAAAGAAAAAAACATATTTCTTTTCTGATTCTTTTGGTCGGCTCGGAAAAGTTAGTCGTCCGCAATCGTTTTCTTAAAAAAGAAAAAGGACATTAATTGACCATTTCATCATTTCTGACCCTTTGAATGCTTCTATGATTGCTTTGGAGAGTTGTCGACAACCATCAAGACCCGTAAGTCCTCACATGAAAGAAAAACGTCCAAAGAATGACCTTGGAGTTAACGTGGTTGATACAGTTTACCTCAGAGTTGCATCATTTGCTGTCAGGATTATTTCTGCCTTAAACAAACAGGTGACTCTGAGCACAGTTTGAATCCCAAAACAAACAATTAGCCACAGCATAAAGTGAAAACAGCTACTGGTATCAGGGCCAATTTCAGAATGGATTAAGGATTTACAAGTGCCTCTCACGAACAGATTGTGATTTCACTGAGCAGCGGCGCTGAGTCATCGAGCAGTTCAAGCGGCTCACATAAGTGGGCGGATGTTCGCTTCATGAGTGGACTCTCATATGGAAATGTGAGCAAGAGAGAGAGAGAAGCCTGATACTTTGTGCTGTCAGGTCACCTTCGCTCACGACATTTAATTGTGTAATGTGTTGTGCTCTAACATTTCATGACTGTGTCAGTCAGCTGTGTTACTCGTCCCAGCACAGAGATCATTAGAGGGATTACAAGGTTATATAATAGATCTGGATGCACTGAATCCATTCAGCTGGAAAGGGCCTAGACCATTGTTTTCTGACCTTTCAGTAACAGAACAATACTCAAAATATGTTCAATTTATGAGCATTTGTTTCTCCTCACTATCAGCTATTATAGCTTGAGCTTAAACAGAACAATAGCTTTAAAATATGGCTTGTAGCAGTGACACAGTATGTTGGATGTGTTTAAATCCGTAATTGAGGTGTTTGTTTTTTAAATTACATGCTTTTTTGTCCCTGTCTTTACACGGTAGTTAAGTCTTCCTGCTTCCCGCTGCCACAATGATGTAAAATGTCAATTACAACCAAACCCTCAGACAGCTCTGTTTACATTATAAAAGTAACCCTGTGCGCAACTGCATCACAAAAGCTGTTAAGAGTGCTATTTTGGATTACTTTAGATTTGATATTGCATAATTTCTTAATTGTGGGCTTCAGTCTCAGTATCAGCTGTAAAATATCCTCTTTTTGTGTGATTGGTGATGTCTTTAAAAAAATCATATCTCCTGCACTCTCAACTTGGTGCTTATTAGTGATGGGAAGCTCAGCTTTTTTGGGACCTATCTTTTTTGACTCCAAAGCAGCTCATCTCAAATTGGTTGTAATAAATCACTGTTTGTGGTAAGATTTTGACCTGTGAATGATGTGTGCGCATATGTTTTACTTTAATTCTTAATTGGAGTTGTAATTTTAAAATATCATTCCTTTAAAATTGACTGTACCTGATGTTTGATGTAGACTTATTAATAATGAATAGTCTGTGCATCCCCTGCATCTGATTGTTTGCACTGTACAGACTTTGACACAGAATTCACTAAGGACTTGGTGTTCAAGTGTTGACAGAAGATCAATCCTTCATGTGGCCATGGACATTATAGGGACATTATAGGGACATTGCTCATGAAAATCTTGTTTGCACCTCAGTTCATTTCTTTTCACTGAATTTGTGAAATAAAAATGTTGACGTGTGGTACCACCAAGTAACAAAACCTGAATTTTGGTTCAAACCAGATCAACAAAACCAAATGTTTTGCTATTTGAAAACATGGGCAAGCCACCACCTCTACAAAGGTTTAAAACATCTCCACTGCTTGTTTTCTTCTTGCCAGTTTCACAAGATTTGTATCTAGCAAAACTTTAAAAGGGTGAAAAACAAAAGCAGGGGTCTGACATCCCTGAGCAATAAGGATCCAGCAAGCATCTTCCACTGTGGTAAACAGCCATGTTAGTTGACATTTCCCCACCATTGATTCCCATCATTGGTTCAACCTTTGCGAGTGCTTTGCTCTGACCTACACGGACTCCACGGGGAGGCACAATGCCACCGAGACTCGCACAAAGCGGCCTCCTATCGATCAGAGCTCACCTAAAAATAAAGCCAGGGCCGTGCAATGACAGAGAGGCGAGCGAAAAGCCGGCGTCTGCTAATCAATTGTGACCTAGAATTTTATGTCCTGAATCGATACATCATGCGTCTCTCCTGTGATCTAATGATATCTAGGATGTGTCTGTCCCTGGCACTGCTGGAGAAATGTCAGGTGGAAAAAATTACTGTTGTTGTTTTGATGTTGATGTGGAGAATTGCTCATTCTTTGCAGATGCAGCTAAATTATAGATGTGTAGCGATGTGTTAGCCCCTCTTGCTGAACAAATTTGCAAACAGATGTGACCTTTCCAGGCTGAGTAAAAATTTAACAGGCACTGAGGCAGATTTACAGTGTTGAGGTTTTAATTGCCTACTGGTCATCCTTCCACCTGTTCTTTCTCTTCAGTAAATCTCTTTTTACATCCCTCTCCTCCTTATCATCCTCTCTCTCATTTTCCTCCTGATATCTCTGTCTCTTCGCCTGCATCTCGCAGCAGGAGCCCTGCTTTGCTCAAGGCTAAGCGCTATCTCGTCGTACTTCTCCCCGGTGAATACTTTATCTCCCCCTTTCAAGTATCATTTTTGTACCCAAAGAGGGGCCCCGTGTCCCGCAGTGGTTCTCCCCCGCGTTCGTCATTGTGAAACATCTCTGTTTGAGAGAAGGTGACAATCTGTTTGCACATTTCAGGAGGGCTTTTGATCAGAGAATGCAAAACGGGATTATGAATTTTTATCAACAGTCGCTCATAAAAGAAGCATGAGGCCAAACGGTGGTCAGCTGGCACCGAGCCACAAATAAAAAAAACGCTGTTAATATTTACCGTAGCCTTTTGTTGCCCTGCAGCAACACAAGAAAACTCATTATTGCATCCGTTTCCTTCCTCCTCCTCTTTTCTCTCTGCGTCATTGCCCAGATTGATGGTGATTTAAGCCGTCAGACTTTTCAAGGCCCCAAATTCCCGACTTAGTGAGTCACATTTCGGATCAGCGAATCCCACTTGTTTGCATTTGCCCAATTTATATCCTCAGGCAGCGCTTCCTGCATGCACAATGGTAATCGTCCAATTTGGTTTTTGGCAGATAGCGAACAGGAGGAAATGGAAAAAGAGAGATGGAAAAGAAATATGCTAACGTCAGTGATTATGGAATAATGGGGAAAGGGAAAAGGAAGGATGGGGACAAAATCTCAAGAGCAATCTTGAGCGTATTCATAGAGTTATATTTAAATCAATATACGTGTTTATTCACAAATGTTTTATTCATTGGGCACTTTCTCCACGGAGGAAAAAAACGCGGCCTGAAGTTGCTTCAGCCTGTGCATTAATCCACCCTGGCACTGACCTCTTCTCCAGCAGTTTTCTGAGCACAGCTTCATGTCTTTAAGCCACGAATGCACGCCGGTATTGATGCGCGTCTTTTGTGAGAATGTAAATGTCACAAAGCTTCTGATCAATCATACAAGCTCATTGGGATCACATAAGGCCTCTTGAAGCCTTCAGCATACATCAGGATTACCCATCAGGCTTTACATTTCACTTCACTGGCATGACCTCTGAAGGAAAGTGGAAGAGACGGGGAGTTAAGAAGAGCCAGTCGAAGAAGTGACAAGAAATAAGATTTGGGTTAAAAAGCAAAAGCAAAAGCATGAATCATTTCGTTTCCCACCATTCCAAGAAAAGGATAAACCTCCCCGTGCAGCTCCGTGCGGAGCAGCCTAGCCAAGACATCAGATCTGGGTTGGGATTGAGCAGAGACGAATCTGGGTTAACGTGTGATTTAAAAATGCTGAAACCGCCGGAAAAACGTCCTGTGATAGATTCACATGTTCAGCACTTACAGCTGGGAAACTGGGATACACACACAAACACACTTTCTGTGTCACACACCAAGGTGAGTATCCGGCATTGTGCTGAGATTGTGTCTTTCTGGTTCATTTATTAAGAAATATGTTTTATATTACGTAGCTAAAGAACATTATCCTTACAAACATTATTTTTCTAGTGACACTAACATTTTTTTTTTCCCTTTTTTTCCCTATTGGACCTTTAGTCATTAAAAAGAATAATGCACACAAAGCAAACTTAGAAAATGGGGCTGGAAATCTGTTAATCCATCAACTGAAAATGGGACCTTTTGACCAATATGTGTTACAATAATTTGAAACATAGGTATCGAAACCTTCTCATTTTTTTGTATACATATACGGGCTGTAAAGATATGATTTTTGCTGCTGTAAAAACTGACTGTTTGGATATAGATTCTAATGGAGTTTTCTTTTGTTTCAGAATCAGCCCCTAGTGGAAGCTCATAGAACTGCAGGGTTTTTTTTATACTTCTGCTTTCGCTGTACTTTTTAAACACTCGATAATTATTTGAGATTCATGTAAATTAATCGTCAGTGTAGAAGAACAGCTTGAATTTCAGTGACTGTCAATGTAGCACTTGGAGATGTTAAGTTGCGTCCAGCTTTGTAAACTAAGAATTTGTGATGTTAGCAGCAAATAAACATTATGGGTTCAAATATCTTTTGTCTCAGTTTGTAACATCATCAATACAGTGATCAGAGTGGGTGAAGATGCTATGATAATGAGCCACTGCACTGATTGGCTCCTTTTTATCCGAGGAGGGGAGTTGAAAACCAGGGCAAACGGATGCAGAGGTGGAAAAACACCAAAACCAACATGGGAAGTGCTCTGGAAGAACTGTTTCCAAAATGTCACATTTGAGATCCATTCCTACTTTCTTGCCATTTTTTGTGTAACTTTCTAAGGTTGTCTGGTGCGGTTTCATCAGCACAAAGAAACAAACTAACACCAAGTTATACCCGCAAGATGTTAAAAATACAAAGCAACTCTGCTTTATTTGGTCCTCCGGTACTGGGACAAAATATGAACATTGGTTTGTTTTTGCAACTAACAAAAGAGCACATAGCCTTTCTGACTCTAACCTTTGACATCTTAACTTTGCAATGTTGAAGCGAGACCTCTACAGTGTGGGTGGAAGGAGAACTTATCCAGGAGTGTGAGTGGTTTTGCATGCACGCCTTTGCAAAACAATCTACGGGAGCAGATTCAAACTGCAGTACAGCAGGTATGTTTTTTCCCAGCGGGTGATCTCCAGAAACAATGCAAGGGCGTTTCAACTGCTACATTCTTCTCGGGGTTGCCAAACTCAAGGATGATTTAAGCATATAAAGGCAGGGAAAAGGTGTTTTTGATTATATGGGATCATTAACTCAAGAGAGTTGCCTGAAAGTTCCTTTTAAATTAGGTTTTGATAGTCCAGAGCTACATTTAAATAAGAAATGTAAAAGAAAACTCTTGGTATGACTGGAAGGTGCTTTTGCAAAATTCATCCTACAATCCTAATATGTGTAAAAATCTTTATAACTGTTGTAAAATATATATTTCCGAGAGTGCAGCATTATGGAGAATAACTCAGGGCTTTCCTTTCCTTATTGCTTCTTTTTTGACTTATAAAAACCCCTCCTGTTTCTGCATTTACTGTACATTCATAATACAGTACTTGTACATCCTTGTATGAACTGAATTGAGTTGTATCACGCAGCTTGAGGTCTGCAGTCACATCCCATCATGCACTCTGTGATAACTGCCGAGGATGTGAAAACCATCAGCGGCCGCTCCACACATGGTCACACAAAGATTACAGCTGATATCTACCGCTCTTCTGAAATATCTCCAATCTGTGTGCAGCTCCGTGTCCGTGAGCGCAAAACATGAGGTCATCACGCCACCCTGCGAGGGCCGTCCACCCACGCCTGACACTCCCGGGACACCAGCCTGCGTGAAAGCGGGCTGACCGCTCATGACAGATGGACGCTGAGATACCAGAAAGCAATGTGGCAGCCCCCTGATCCCCGAAGACAGTGCGAAGAGGCAGCGCTGAGCCACCTACGGAGCGCGAGGGAGGGGACAGGGTGAGAAGATTGATGAGAAAACGACAAAGTGCTAGGCAACAGGGTTATGATTCACCCAGGGGTATCAGTCACAGGAGTCAGACGCAGGCGGTGAGAAAGAGGAGCTGCCAAAGAAAGGAAGTATCGTGACATGATGAATCTTAAATGGTGCCAATAAGAAATTACTCTTAAAAGACTCTGTTTGACCAGCTCTTAAAACTTTAACAGCATGAGTCCATGTTTTTCTTAGTGTGTCACTGTAAACTGTGACTCCTGTCAGCGATAACAGCGCAAAAAGTGCCAACAGTGCATAAGTGTTTATAGAGAATTGCATAAGCACGTTGCCTCTTTCTCTTTTGTCTTTATTAGATGTCAATAATTAGTGAGAAGGTTTCAGAAGATCTGGGACAGCTGAAGAGAGACAGGAGATGTGGGTCAAAAACTTCTATACATGGGGCACAACCTTTAACGGCAAAGCAAACAGAGCCCCTGTTTTTTTAACACAGAAATGGGCAGCCTAAAGTAGGAATTCCATACAAAAAATTATGGGTGCAACCAAAACCACTGGGTCATCTTCGCCTCTCTTTTGTCTTTTTGAAAAACTTTTTTTCTGGGGTTGCCATGGAGGATCTCCAGTTTCCCACCCCGTGTTGACATCCCACAGTTTTACTTTGGATGCCCTTTCTGACACAACCCTCCCCATTTGTCGAGACCATAGGTGTCAAACTCTGGCCAGTGCAATTATATTTGGCCCGCGAGGCAGTGCCAATTAACTACAGGAACTGGCCTGCTGGCGCATATACTGCTAATACTACAGCTCCCAGAATGCTCTGCCGGTGTTTTGGTGCACTCAAGTCAGGATCCATAAACCATAGATATATATAAGAAGGCTAGATGCCTGAAGGCGGAGTCAACAGCGTCGGCACCATGACGGACATCTTGGAACAGGCCTGCTCTGTACTGTAGTCAATGGAAAGGATGAAGAATTACTCACTAAAACACTCATAACTCGCTCAATTCTTGACGGATTTACAAACAGATCGGTGTATTACAAACCTTGTTCACGTGGCTATGATTCAGGCTGAATTTTTAAATCGAAAAAAAAAATTGAAAATATTCTTAAGTTTGCAAGTTAATTAGCTAAATTTCTGATGTTTATAACAAACCAAACCGTTTGAAAATCAGTTGAAAATTGAGCAATCTACAGTTATTTCAAAGTCCATACTCCATTGACTGTAATGTAATGAGTGATCGAGCAGCCCTGTTCCAAGATGGCCGCCATGTGACGACGTTACTTCACATTTGCTTACAGCGTGCAGAAGGCATCTAGCCTTCTTATGTATATCTATGCCATAAACACCTTCTTTGCTGTTGACTGTTGTCATAGCAACCTCATGCTACTCCTGACACTGTGCTAACCCTCCAAAAATTGGTGAAAAGAAAGGCAGAAAAACTGGAGCTTTCTGGACAGAATATCTATTTTCATATTTTAAAAAGTAGATGCATTTGTCTTGGTTGTTATTATTATTAGTTAACTGTTTATGATTATCTTACTTGTGAGTTTATTTTAAGCCTATGGAAAAAAAAGTTTATTGTTGAAATTCAAATCAGAAGGCTATAAATGAAAAAGCACTTTTATAGAAGAAATCAATGCTGTTGATGTGGGGTTTTTTTTATTTTATATTTGATTTTGCATGCGTGCAATATTAAGTTATTGATTGTATACTATAAAGCTTTGCTTGTTCCGGATTCAATGTACAAGTAAAACTTTTTTGGGTCCATATAAAAAGGTTCATTGTTGTATTTTGAGGAAGATTTTTACAATAAATATCAATGTTGGCCCATGACTTCTCCCAAGTTTTATATTTTGGTGTATCTGAGTATTGACACCCCAACACCAACGACAACATCGGCTCGTGACCCTCCCAGTGGCTGATCAGGAACACGACTTGAGCTGGGAGCAAGTTAAGGCTCAGTATTTTGCTCAATGAGACTTCCACATGTGACTGCAGGGACTAAAATCAAACCTCCTGATTGCATAAATTGGTGCTAGCAGATATGGTAACAACAGACTACAGTCATGTTTTGGTTGAAAGTCATTCATGAGGTCTCTTCTTGTTTTGTTTATGTATATATCATCCAATTATGTGCATTTTTAAGATGTGTTCTCCCTTTGTCTCCCAGGACTGGAATCCTCTTCAGGGTAATGGTGTTATCTTGTGTCAGGACTGGAGTGTCGCAATGGGGCTAATTATTTAAATGTGAGCCTGTGTGTTCTTTGTGTTTTTATACCTCATGGGAAACTCCAAGCTTGTGTTTAAGTTCCTGTGAGGGAGTTTGCAAATCTCCAAAACTTAACTACAAACTTACAAAGCAGTTTTTTTTTTTCAGGGAATGATCTGTGAATAAACACATTTTCAAAAAAGCTCAGAGAAGTCTTTCTGTAGCTGCCCCTCTGACACCGACTGTCATAAATTCAAAAAGCTGCGGGGATGTATGAATGTGAGAATCAAATATGTACGTTATTCATTACACGCTGAGCTCGGATATCCTTTGGGTGCTTTGGTTTCTAATAAAAGTGTCGACCAGCTCTGGAGAAATACGCTTTCAGATTGATTAGGAGAAGAAAGAGGAGGAGCACAGCATCCGATTTCTACGACTGCGGCCTTTCACGCCCTGAGGTGTCAGCACATTCACACCGCTAAGTCTATCCCCGTGTTTTATGGCCACAAAAGCCGGTGCAGATTTGTGATAGCTTATCATTACGGGGGCTAAAATGATTTCACAGCTCTTAGATTCATTTGGCGCAGTGAATGATGCCTCTGTGCGTGCAGGAGAGCCAATAAAAATCCCGCTGAGGCAAACAGAGCGACATTAGTGACGCAGGGAAAGTGGATGCAGAAGTCACACGATGAAAATCTTTCCTTTGAGAGTGTTTAATGTGTTTGTGAGAGACAAACGCAGAGGGAGGGAGCGAGGGGGGAAGTCTGCAGCTATGATCACAGAAGTGTCATGCCGCGACTGCTGCCAATGAGTCATTATTCACATAACAAGCGAACATGCCGGCATTCTGATCGTGAGCTGTTCAGGGCGTCAGAGACAGAGACACCAGAGAGAGAGAGAGAGAGAGAGAGAGAGAGAGAGGGGTGGACAGTGACGGTGTTGGTTTGCGAGTGCTTGTTAGCTGACACAACAACACTTCATTATCGTAGACTACAGCCCAGACACTCCAGTATCTAACACCGAGGGAGCCGCCATCATCGTGTTTATCCCTCACAGGCACACTCATGTCTGGAGTCATAAATCAGAGGAAGACAGATCTTTCTACACACAGTTCAACTTCAGAGATGATTTAACACAAACAATTAAATCTTCAGTTGATAGTTGTTCAGTTACCATCAGACAAGGTCTTAAAATAGTTCAAACCTTTACAAACTGTAGATCAAATTCACCCAAACTAATGCTTGATCCATTTGCTGGAGCTCTCAAACTTCTGGAGTGAACTTTGTAACAAAAGAACTTAGGTTTAGAAGATGAACCTGATGTTACAAACCTTACCAAGCACATGGATCATAGACTGTGTAAAACATGGACGTAGACTCCATGACCTCACCCGTCTGTTACTGCAGCTCCGTTTTGAAGCAGAACGGCGGGCGCGGCCATATTGGAATTGGGACGAGTGATGAGTGCCAAAACTCACAGCCATTGGGCGCCCGTCAGTCACGTGATCTGAGCTGTGGCTCTGATTGGGCAAGCACTCAATCTTAATATTTTCCAAACGGCCAAGATAGAAAAAACTCATCCCCCTCACAGTGTGTGCCGTTAGCAAAATTAGCGATACAGACAGGAGACAGTTTCTGTACCAGGCTCTAAATACGCTAAGTTTGGCTCTGAAAATTGCCTTTTTTGCGTTCATGTGTACGTGACTTCCGGTACTTCCGGAGCCAGCCACAAGCGGTCAATCAAGGAACAGCAGCTTTTTAGCACTTTTGTGTTGTCTCATTTGTTCAGACTGTAGGTTGCCGCTTGAGATGGATTCATTCTGCCAGATTCATTTTTTGAAATCTTGCAGATCCATGTTGCCAAGCTCAACTGTCAAATGACTTCACCCGGTCCAATATTGACCGGCCCAATCAGAGAAGAGAGGCAGAAGCTGCGGACGTGACGACAGCGGGAAGCGCCTGAATGTTTGAAAATAATGGCGGGAGTATTTGCAGTTTTATCATATATGAATTCGATTTCTTCTTTAAAAGAAGAACAGAGAACATCACCTAGGAAGGAAGAAACTGAAGATTCTGACACTCAAGTAAAATATCTGAGACAAAAGGGAGAATTTTTTAATCAAGACCAGATGTTTATTGAAATAGGTAGTTAGAACAATGATTTTTCTTTCCTAGTTCATGGATTAAAGTCAGACCCAAAAGAAAAATATGTAAAATACTACATCTAGTTTTCAGAGATTTTAGACTAAACTTTGAGATTCAAGATCAAATTCTGAGTCTAAATCCTGTTTTTGAGATTTAAGTCTGAATTTTTTATTTCTTTACTCTGAATTCTTGTTTTAATCTCAGTTTTCCCACTTAAAGTCAGTTGTTGTGTCTATTTCTAAGTAAGGCCAATTTCTTCACTAAATTTCAACCTCAAAAATCCTGTTGACACTCTCACCTCACAAATCAAAATATGTGTGTCTCATTGTCATTCTCATTGTTCCACTCGCTTTCTGTTTATTTCTTATTAATGTTATCAGTTCTGACTTCACTCTCAGTTTTACTTACAGAAAAAAAACTCATTATCTCCCAGCAATCTGACTTCATTAAAACATTTGAAAAGTTTGAACTTTTTTATTAATGTTGATGAATAAGTTATGAATGTTTTAGGATTCAGAAAGAGCATTTATTTAAGACTTCATTACTAAATGAAGAACGTCTGGCTGATGTGTGAGAAGTGTTTACACAAGTCTGGCTCCAAACTGTGCATCGTTTTAACAAACTAAAGACGAGACTGAAGTGTGCGGAGACAAAGTTAAACTGTGTGGGGAAAGAAAAGCGTTTAAGAGTACTTATGCAGCAGACAAAGGCTGAAAGGTGATTCTATATAACAATACTTAAGCTCAAATATGCTGCACTTCAGCGCCTCGGCTCGAGCACGCAGACATGAGTAGTTCAACCCAGATCACTCGTTTGAAGGTTGTTCCGTCTGCGCACCAAAGTGCCGACTGTCATGAGGCTGGAATAAACACTGGGTTATTCAAATGAATGTTTCAGGGAGATCAGAAAGTGTCAATCAGTGTAAGCGTTTAATCTCTGAACCTCTCCAGAGTCACACTGTAATTTTGATAGCTGTTTATTCACATGCAAAGAGAC